>APFE030693600.1:64812-81325 GCA_000404065.3 Pinus taeda | reverse complement strand
ACATTAACAAAGAAAATAGAACAAAGCTTGAGGCAAAATCAAATAAATGTACCTTTATTGGATATGGTGTTAATGATTTTGGTTATCACTTTTATGATTATGAAAATCACAAAATCATTAGGAGAAAAGATGTAATATTCAATGAAAAGGTCTTGTATAAGAATCAGTTCCAGGAAAAAAAACAGGAAAAGGAAAACAGAGAATACACAGTGCTTGACGATATCACAGGAAAAGTGATGGTGCCTAAAAATCATAATGATCAATAGCTAGAAAAACAACCACAATAGCAACAAGCACCTCAAACACCTGAAAGTGGTGTTAGAAGATCTACTAGGATAAGTAGACCCCCTTAACAATACTCTCCTTCATTATATTATGTATTGTTGACTGATTCTGGTGAACCAAAATGTTATGAAGAAGTAGTGCAGGTAGAAACCAGGAAGAAGTGGGAGCAAGCCATGAAAGAAGATATGGACTCCTTAGCCCATAACCAGACTTGAGACTTAGTCAGGTTGCCTGCAGGTAAAATAACATTGCAGAATAAATGGGTTTAGAGGCTGGAGGAAGAAGATGGAGGAAAATAGAGGTACAAAGCTAGACTTGTAGTGAAGGGGTTTTCATAGAAGAAAGGTACTGATTTTGATGAAGTATTTTCTCCTGTTGTTAAAATGACTTCAATCAGAGCTATTTTAAGTCTAGTAGTAGTTGAAGATTTGCATCTTGAGCAGTTAGATGTAAAGACAACCTTTCTCCATGGGGATTTGGAGGAAGAGATATATACGCAACAGCCACAAGGATATGAGGTAAAAGGGAAGGAGAAACTAGTGTGCAGGTTGAAGAAGATCTTGTATGGCTTAAAACAAGCTCCAAGGCAGTGGTATCTAAAATTTGACAAGTTTATGTCTGAACAAGGTTATACTAGATGTCCTCTGATCACTGTGTTTATCTCAAAAGGCAAATGATGGCAGCTAGAATTAATATTGTTTTGTATGTAGATGACATGCTTGTTGCAGGTTCTAACATGCAGAAAATAAATGTGCTCAAGAGGAAATTGGCAAAACTCATATGCAATGAAGGATTTGGGTGCTGAAAAAACAAATCCTTGGTATGAGAATAACTAGAGACAAGAAGAATCGCAAATTAACATTGTCTCAAAGTGAGTACATAGAAAAGGTGTTGAAAAGGTTTAATATGCAGATTGCAAAACCAGTTAGTATACCTTTGGCTGGCTATTTCAAATTAATTAAGGAGGCATGTCCCAAGACTCAGGAAGAAATGGCTCATATGTCTAAAGTTCCATATGCATCAGCAGTGGGAAGCTTAATGTATGCAATGGTCTGCACAAGGCCTGATATTGCACATGCAGTGGGAGTTGTAAGAAGGTACATGAACAATCCAGGAAAAGAACATTGGATGGTAGTGAAGTGGATTCTCAGGTATTTGAGAGGTACCACAAATAAAGAATTATGCTTTGGTGGTTCAAACATTGCTCTACAGGGATATGTTGATGCAAATATGGCAGGTGACAGAGATAACAGGAGGAGCACTACAGGATATGTATTTACTGTAGATGGAACAACTGTCAATTGGGTTTCAAAAATCCAAAGTGTTGTTGCACTTTCAACAACAGAAGCAGAGTATGTTGTTGCTACAGAGGCTAGTAAATAAATGATTTGGTTATAAGGGTTTCTAGATGAATTGGGCAAGAAGCGGGAGTTGGGCAGGTTATACAGTGATAGCCAGAGTGCCATACATCTTGCAAAGAACTCTGCATTTCATTCCAAGACTAAACATATACATCTCAAGTACCATTTCATATGGTCAGCATTGGAATATGGACAGTTGAAGCTGGAAAAGATACACACTAGGCAGAATCCCGCAGATATGCTAACAAAAGTTGTAACAAGGGAGAAACTAAGCATCTGCTCAGTTTCAATTGGTCTTCAAGTATGAAGAATAAGAAGAGAAATAGACAGGTCCAAAGTGGAGTTATTGTCTAGCAAATGAAGCAGTGAAGGAGTTGCTATAATTAGTCTCTAAGTGGGAGATTGTTGGGTGTGGAGCCTGATTATCTTATGTATTCAAAGGTTTCAGCAGGATGTATACCCCAGGAAGACTGTACACCCCTCCATGCAGGGGGGCGTGGGGGGGACTTGCCCCCCCCCCACGGGGGTCCAAGGGGTTAAATCCCCCTCGGCTGGGGGGTCCAGGGGCAGCGCCCCTGAAGCTAAAAATTGATGTAAAATTTCCTTGTAAAATTCTAGTAATTTCTAGTCAATTTGGGTCATTCATTAGGCGGATGATCTGACGGTAGAAGTTATTTTTAATTTAGCGTTTTTTTTCCCTAGAAGGAAACCCCTCACTATAGATGAGGGAATTGTATTGAGTCTATGCATATCTATATTCTGAGTGAGGAAGAGAGAGGAGATTGAGAGCAAAGAGGGTGTTACAACAGATTTGTTGTAGGTTGTATCTCTTCAGTTTGTTGGATAATATAATAACAGAAGAACTGGATGTTTCTCCATGGACGTAGCCCAAACTGGGTGAACCACGTATATCTATGTCTCTCTTGTTTTATGCGTTTTCTGTGTTTATATTTCCGCAATATTTTATGTGTTCCATTGCTCTGTAATATATAATTTTCTAACAAAATCTGGCTCAAATCGCTGGTTTTGTTGTAGTGATGTGAGGCAATTTAACTTGAAGTAGATTTTTTAAGGCCATGTAGATGTCGAGTCTGTGAATTATTTTCACCATGAATGTTTTTTATGTGCGATTTATTCAAAAGTTCAGGTGTATCCTATGACTTCTTATTGAATCAATCTTGAAAAGGACAAAATACATTCAACTTTCCAAAGTCTATGTCAATTTAATTGGATCTAGGCTTGTCTTTCTTTCCAAGTGATTCTGAACCTTACTGGTCAATCTGTAGATTCACACAATTTACTGAAATGGAATTGAAATATTATTGATAATTTCCACAGAATTCACCAAAACTAATGCAGTAAGGTTTAGGAGGATAGTAGATACCCCAAAATCCAAAAGGATTGATTTAAAATCTCATTGGGTAATGTTACCAGGAGAGTTTTGATGGTAAATCTCTAAAATTTCATAATTTCCTTAAGATAACACAAGTAATGAAGTGAGGGTCTTCAGGGTAGCGAATTTCCAAACATCTAGTGGTTTTCTTTCAAATCTTGTTGGGTTTTGCTAAATAACATGAATTTGATTTAACATTTCGACATTCACTACATACTGGTTATTCTAGACAAACATTCAGAATCTAAGAAGAATTAAGTATATCTATGCAGTAATTTTGATGCATGCATGCAATCTGGATTGATTAATGAGAAAAGGAATTATAAAAACTGTGGAAAGTGGAAAGAGATATGAATATATTTACCTGCTCAGGTAAACTCTGGGCCACTTGGGCCACCTAAATCTTTGAAGAAATCCATCCATCGACCTAAAGCAGGTCCAGGATGCTTAGCCTTCCATATTTCGATTCTCTGACTAGTCTTTCCTTGTGGAAACCCTTGAACCGAGCTTCGAATTGAGTATTTTCAGTGCGTAAAATAGTGGGTAGTAAGGAACCAAGGATGGGACGAACTATTCTATACTACACAATTATTACAATCTACTTCATAAATAATATATTATATAAGTCATTGATATATAATACATAATAAAATATCTCTTTTTGAAGGGAAAAAGATTTATGTATCCAGAAAAGTTTACAATATCCGCTTAAAAGGCCCACATTTTCAATTGGGAAAATTGATTCAAAACTCAACTACCACAAAAGAAGATGGTTTGACAAAATTGTTAATTTTTTCCAATTTCGTAGAGTATATGTAGAGTATATTTCACATATTTAATATATTAACATAAAGGAAATAATTAATACATTAACATAAAGGATACAAGATTCAAACTCAAAACTCCTCCCTAGTCTCAACTATGATGAACGACAATAACCAGATCAACAATCACTACATAAAGTAATCTAACAGAGAATAGTCTAAAAGAGTGAAGTGATTTTTTTTGCATATTTTATTTCCCTTTTCATAATTTAGTTCAACTTATCTTTGAAGATCTAAAAAGATCATTTATTCTAATGAAGATGAAATCATTCGTAACAAAAAAAGTTTAAGTCTCAAGCTAGATGTTACACACTTTTATGAATCCAATAATATCATCAAAAATTTATGTAAGTCCACTCAAACCATCTTGGGACTCTTCGAAAATGAAAATTTGAAAATCTCAAGGAAAAAATTATTTCACAAAGAGAAAGTGAAAGCGATTTCACAGATATTTTAGTCTCCATTCTATCCATACATCTAATTGTTGTGGAATAACTCTATTACCTATCCTATTTTGAAGGAATCGTTTCAACAAGTACATTGATGTGACCCTCAAGGAATAAATCCAAGAATTGTTCTTTGCTTAATATGATAGGTAAATTCATCTTCTCTTGTTATGTACCCACCTCCCTAAGTGGCATTAAGGAGGTGAGTTAATGGATTTTTTCCTCTTTGAGTACTAATATAGGGTATCTTTTGAGCTTGTACATGTGTTCTTCTCAACAAGAAATTTCCAACCATTATATTTTCGCTTAATTATGAGTCATGCGTATAAATATATGACCTTATAAAAAATTCTTAAAATTCTCTTTTTCTCAACCACACTAGCAACCATACTAGTGATTTGGCAACAAGTTCACCAAACATCCATATTATGCCATGTCACCACAACTAGTATAATTCAACCTTGGGTTCACACTTGTTGATACATTCATATTTGCTTAACAACTTATTGGGTTTGTTATTTTCTTGATATGCTAGGCAAATTCATCTTCTCTTATCATGTACCCATCCCTCTCAGTGGCATAAAGGAGGTGACTTAATGGATTTTTTTCCTATATAAGTACTATTATAGGGTCTCTTCTAATCTTGTACATGTGTTTTGCTCAATAAGAAATTTCCAATCATTGTAATATGTCTTAATTATGAGTCATGCATAGAAAGATATGACCTTCTAAAAAAAAATCAAGTTCTCTTTTCTGCAACCACATTAGTGATCATAATGGTGATGTTGCATAAAGTTCACTAGGCATCCATACTATGCCATGTCACAAATAATAAGATTGACCCTTGAGTTCACACTTGTTGAGACATTTGTATTTTCTTAACATCGTATTGGGTAGCTCAAAATATCTCCTTTTGAAGAGAAAAAGTCATATTGTTTCTGTATCGAAAAAAATTTATAATGTCCGCTTAAAAGTCCCACAATTTTATTTGGGAAAATTGATTCAAAACTCAACTACCACAAAAGAAGATGGTTTGACAAAATTGTTCATTTCTTCCAATCTCATAGAGACTACCTCAAATAGGTAATACATTAACATAAAGGATACAATATTCAAACTCAAAAATCCTCCTTAGTCTGAATTGGGATGAAAGACAATAACCAAATTAGGAATCACTCCAAGAGGTGATCTAGTAGAGAATATTCTAAAAGAGTGAAGTTACTTTTTTACATATTTTATTTCCCTTTTCATAATTTAGTTCAATTTATCTTTGAAGATCTCAAAATATCATTTATTGAAATGAAGATGAAATCATCCTTAATGAAGAATGTCTAAGTCCAAAACTAGATGTTACACATTTTGATGAATCAAATAATATCATGAGAAATTTATTTAATTTTGTTAGCAGGAGAAAACTCCCCCATGTAAGGGTTGAAAACCTTAACAGAGAAAAAGCAAACTATCAACAAGAAGCACTCATTCAAGCAAGCACACTATGAAAACTAGTAAAGTGTGTTTAGGAAGAATACCCAAAGGTCCTACATCTAATGTAGATCTCATAAGGTCCAAACCCTCTGCTTCCTCCAATACGTTTAGACCTGTAACACAAAATAGAGGAGAAAATACACAACAAATATTTCAAAGAATGTGCTTATTAGACATGTTAGATAATCAAGTATAGATATAGAAATCATAATATGTTAGACATGAATTATAGAAACATGAGATCAAAACATTTCAAGAACAAGACAAATATTCTTTTATTAACAACAACAAATAGGAGTGGAATAATACAACCTGATCCATCAATGACACAAATGAACCTTCCTTTGGATTCCTCCAACCCAAGCCTCAAATATCACCTCAATATGTGAAAAACGATGTCATATGGAAGATGAACATCTCTACAAGGAAACAAGGGTTTCCTATGACTGGAAGTGTAGGAGGCAGAGGGAAAATCAAACTTGATCTGGAGACAAAATGTCTATAATTTTGATATCCTATCTCCTTCTATCCATTAGGCCATCCCATGAGGTGTATAAATACCACCATAAATCAGTTAATTTAGTTAGGCCACGATCTCTTGTAGGTGGGATTTCATTGAAACCCATAAACCCCGTACAAGAAATAGGATTTTTTTTTCATATTTTAAATTATGTACACGGGTTTGGTATTATGGTACCCATGTGTACACGAACTTTATAAGGGCAGAGTCATGCATGGAATTTAAAAAATTGTTTTTTAATATATGATCAAGTCTGAATGAGAAAGGGTTGCCCAAGGCCATATATAAGCATCACGACTATAAGAGTGTTGAATAATGCTAAAACATATTCCCCCTAATATATGAGGTCAGAGGGGGTACATGATGGCCGAAATGTATTAAGTGCACATAGAGATCATTTGAGAACTTGAGAGGAGATCACCCGATTCCAACCAGCTCAATATCTTTGTAAAGAATCAGAATGAAGACTCATGTCTAAGGTGGGCATACCCATGCTCAGAGATAATAAATCATGTATGATGATCAATTTCAAAGAAGATCCATCATGTATACATAAGTGTACAAAGAAGACTGAAGAATACACAATGGATCATCTGATCATAGACACAAAGGAGGAGAGCAGAGCTATGTCTCAATACCACATGTATAAAAACTGATCAATGATGCTTGGAGAATGTATGATCATTGATGTTGCATAACTGATCCTTAAAATAGTACCATGTCATATAGGTGGAATAGTGGTACTCCATAAAACTTGGGTGCCAACATATAGAATGTTTCTAAGATGAAATACAACATATAAGGGTGTCTAACTGCATTGACAAAAAATCTGAAACGACTGATGAGCGAATCAAGATGCTGACACAACCTGAGGTCTTCACGGACCATAGATGGTACATTTCTACACGATGGGAATAAATGAGTTGAGGTAGACCATGTCAAAAATAGTTTGATTACTGGTCATTGATGTATACTATTAAAAAATGTGAGACAAATCATCGATAATGATGATGAGAGTTAAGGTACCCCAGTACACTCTAACAAGTGTGAATAAATGTGTTGAAGTCGAACACTTGATAGAATCTATCAATCAGGAGACATTGATGTATTCTCATTGTCGATAGAGAAGGAGTCTGCCACTAATGACTCTAAACCCTAAGGTACTAAAAAAGGGACTTTAGATCTTATTCCTAGATAAATGAGTTGGATTCGATGGGAAAATATCTATTGGAAGGAAGGAGTTAAGGCATCCCATAACAACCAGCACAAGTGTAACCTGTAGGACAATAATTTGGAAGAACTCAGATGAAAAGAGATGAAGTAATCATTGTAATGTACATTTTAGACGTACACAAGATGTGGCTAGCACACGATAGAAACCATTTGAACCAACCAATATTGAAAGCTAACAAAGAGGTGAGGAATCCATTAATAGTGTCAAATGGAAACCAAGGTACTACATAAATCCCAATGTGTTATAATGTAAGCTAACATTGAACACAAGGGAAACCACTCAGTCATATACCCATGATATTGATCGATGTTTAGCACAAGGTCACCTATCAATGATGTAAATAGGGCTAGGGTTCAGCTCTAGGACTACTCTCACAACAATTTTTCAGAGTCGATAAGAGCAGACCCACGAGCAAGAAGTCAATAGGGACCTTCTTAACCAACATGAGCGAAGGACCAAATAACTAATGTGATACTGAAGATAACTCTGACAGACTGGGTATGGACGATTGAAAATGAGTCAAGAGACACTGCATAATGGCCGACACAGATTGACTTCCCTTGGAAAAAATCATGACTCGTATATGATTATACGGAAGCATAAAATAACTTTGTATAATTTTTCAATGTAGGAGGCATTAACAAACTCTCCATATGATTGGAAGAGATCACCAACCGGAGGAGGACTAACTCAATAACAATGTTATGGCTCTCCTAAATTCAAACTAAGTCCCATCCCAAAATGGAGGAAATACTTGTTTTGAGTGCTTTGTTCAAGAGTGACATAACTGACTCTTGCTTCCATCAAGTATGGAAGTAAATTTCTCATTCTGGCTCTTTTTGGAATATATATATTTTTTTTGTCTTTTTCATATTTAAATCTTGAAAAATAATAAAAGAATTCCTATAGTACCATGGAAAGAACAAGTGTCTGAAAACAGATGCTCTAGTTCTTAGGGCTGGAACATTCCTATGCTCAATGCAAGGTGGTGAAATTGGTCATCAACACTCAAAGGGATGTTCTTTCCATGGCTGTAAGGTGTCAAGTGACAGAGGAAAATGAATGCATGGTTTTGATCTTGCAAAAGTTCATGGTCAAATGTGGCTTATACATGAGTCCAAATGAAGCCAATTTAAGGCCAAACAGATACAATTCGTCAGTATGCAATGCAACGATACAACTTAACACATGGGAGCCTCCAAGGTATAAAGCTAGAAAAAAGCGAAGAAGAAGAGAAATGAGGCTTCATCAAAAATTCATAGCAGGACTAAAGAGGAGTCATGAGCTTAAGAAAAAAAGTTCAGCATGGGTGTGAAGTGACAACAGGGTACTATCTAGGGTACCCATGATAAGGTAGTCTCTACCACACAAGTTATGACACTTCTAAGAAATGAGAAGGTTTTGTGTCACATCTTGGTGGGGTTGATCCCAGGGGGAAAACAGAAAAGGAAACTGATAAATGAAAAATTTAGGTGAAAAACCTAACTTATATGCCAGTTTCGAGAATCAATACTTGTCAGAGCGAATCAACCATAAAAATTCCCAAAGGATAAGTCTTCCAAGTTCTGTAGACATAATTAGGAACAGTAGGCAAGAAATTAATACATCCCATTTATGAACTTCAGATAAAAGCTTGTGTTATAGAATACAAAACTTAGAAAAGCATACCTTATATATACAATATGGTACAGGGAACCACACAGCCTTGTGGCTTATGCATAATAGTTCTTCAGGAAAACCCCTTATGGAGATTAGACCAAGGACTCCTTTGGTAGTTGCAGCTCATGGCTTCAAAAAATTCTTCCTGTGAAGGAAACTCAACTTCCAATAAATCATGAGAATTAGCAAGATCAAAAGAGGGAATTAAGGGGTCCCATACTCCCATAGGGGAGATCACTCGATCAACTATTGGGACCAAGTCCCGAGAAGGAAAAAAATAGTTCAAAGGATCATTCTCAAAAGGAATTGAGCATTGAGGATACAATGCCAAATAGTTCACCCGTGGCAGGGCAGAGTCTACTTGAACACTTGGAACATGCTAAGGGGTATTCTAAAGTAAATTCAAATTAGGAGGGTGATTATCATATGCAAGTTGATCAATAGTGACAATACTTCCATTATGAGAAAGATACATCACTCGAAAGAGTGAAAGACACCGTAACATTCATAGCATAGACATAATCACGCCCAAGTAGCATATTAAAATCTAAAGGACGATCAACTACCACCATATCGATTAAGAGAGTCTTCCCACCTAAAGTAATAAGCAATTGAGGAAGGACACCCATAGATTCACCAGGTCTTCTATCATAAGCTGACAATTAACTATTGGTTGCCAACAACTTTGAAGAACCCAAAGCTTTCCAAGTCAAGGAGGATATAATACTTGCAGAGGATACTTCATCCACCATACATCTATAGATGTTTGTGGAATTAACTCTAATCCTTATTTGGGAAGGTGCAGAAGAAGGAAGATGAGGCTCAACGATATTATCCCAATCAAAGGAGACACTCCTAGAACTTGGAGGGGGTAATTGGCATGCCCCTACACCAAAAGAATCTGAACTAGAAATCAAGAATATTTTGTTATTAAGAACTTCACCACCCCAAAATAGGAGTGGGATCGGCCAAATATTGCACTGGCTCGACCACTTCATCAACCAATGGATGACTAGACTGTTGAGAAACCATAATAGATTCACAAGTAGAACAACCTTCAGACTCAGATCATAACCTTTGTACCACTAAAATACCAGGGCACAAATGGGTAGGATGGTATCCCTTACATATCTTACAATGGAACTTAGGTTTAAATCTTTTATGCCTAGGTGTTTGATCAACATGCATTCCCCCAACATGACTAGCAATGGTTGGTGGAGAGTCTCCAACATGACTTGCATATATTAGTGACTCTTTCCTAAGAGAGATAGGACTTGTGCCCCCAGTCCCACTCACAGAAGCAGGTGAGTCAATAGGAATTTGAATCATAGAGGTGGGTGACCGATTGCTAGTATGACTCGCAGTGACTAGACTTATGCCCCCAACTTGACTTGCAGTGGCTGAAGGCTCATCTCCAACATGAATTTCAGAGGTTGGTGATGATTCATTGCTAGTAAGAATTGGAGTGACTAGACTTATGCCCCCAACGTGACTTGTAGCAGTTGAAGGCTTATCTCGAGCATGACTTGCAGAGGTTGGTGATGATTCATGGACATAACTACTCTTATTCTTATTTTTCCTCTTTCTCTTCTTTTTAGATTTCTTATTACAAGATGGAGGAGAAAGAGGAAGTATGGATTTATCTTATGAAGAGGATGAACAATTAACACCCATTTGATGTCGTTGAAATAAAACATTCATCTAAGAAGCTTCAATAACATTTGGAATAATCAGAATGGACGACAACCAAACTTGTAGTCCAGCATTCAATGTAGAAATATTCAAAGTGGCCATCAACGGGGTACCAACGTTTCCAAAGAAATGAAAAGCGCAAGGATCCCCTTTTGGAGGGTCGCTTGGTTGGCCTCCACAATAATATTTTCCATACCCAACCTATACGCAGATCCTTCCCTTACGGGGTTGTTCAAATGACTTTTTAAGGAAGATAGATGCACAATCAAACCTTTTCCCTTAAGGAGGCAACTCCACAATTCCAAAAGAAAGATTAAAAACCTTTCAAGAGAAGTGGAGTGGTTGGTCAATCACTTAGAATAATAGGTTCAAAAAATGACAAGACAATTCCACCTAAATCCAACTAAATACAAAGAGCAAAGATCACTCCATTATAAATTTCCTAAATATACAATCAAACAAGCATATTCAAGGTATCTCCGCTCTGGGTGATGAGGATAGGACACCAAAATACAAGAAAGAAAAGATAAGGACCTTCCAAAGATAGTTTGGGATAATTACGGCCCAATCCTACTAGTGAAGGTATAAGAAACAATTAAGCTGGCCTCCATAAAATAGCCTTTGTCGGTGCAAGTACCTGAGCTTCACAAGGGCACCCTATAGAAGTACTATGAAAGTGATACAACGTTTGTCTCAAGTACCACGGGTATCCCCCCTGCAATCACATGTGTAGTCCCTACGATAAGAAACTAAGGTCACCAGCTTGTATTGGAAGCTGGGCCGAACAGTCGTGGGTGCGCAATCCAAAAAGTAGGAGAGGGGGTATCTCTCTTTCCTTGTCTTCACTCGTCATTGTTCTTAACTCATGTGTTAGAAGAGATTTCCCAGAAAACTTAATAAGACTAGATTTTCCACTCTTTAATCAACTTGTATGTTTTAGTTTAGAGTGGCCTTGGAGTGTTAACTCTCCACACACCTATTCCAAGGCCCTAAATGTTCGAGACTGGTTGATGTATCTATTGTAAAAATAAAAAAAAACTAGTTCATTTTAATTAAGTTCTTATTTTAAGTGGTTGTTATTTAATTTAGGGAAATGGAAGTGCAAATGATGGTGTTTTGACTTGAAAGAAATCAATAGAAAACCTAGCTACATGAAAATGCAACTCTTTTTCTTCAATTAAAAGTGATTTCTACAAAGGTTCTATGAGTAACTTAATAAAGTATTTTTTTTAATATATTGCATTCGCACACTCAATATCTATCAAAAGAGACTAAAATGCTTAAAATGCAAACTATTTAATGAATACGAGAATGCCTAAGTGCAATATTCTAAGGAATGATTTTAGAAACAATAAATGTAATATCCTAAAGTCAAAATTTTTCCCAAACAAAGAGAACCAAATATCCAAGAAAAGCGACTCTCAAGCATAGTAAAATTCAACTTCAAAGCATGATTCACACATTTGTTGGCTAACAAAATACCAAAACAAAGAAAAGGAAGACAAAAACAAATGTTTTTTTCTTTTTCTTTTAAAATTCTTTTTAATAAAAGATTCAAGAAGAAAAACAACTAATGACTCTAAAATCAAAATCAAGTGAAAAGGCACCAAATCTCATTGGCTACAAACAATCACTGAAATGATAAGTCCAACAAAATGGGTAAAAACAATTGAAAGTTATAATTACAAAGGCACACAAAAGATTCGGTAAAAAAATATCTAAGGAAACCCAGAATCTTTCATTGAAGCAAAGTTGTAAATCTTTTTCGAACTAAGAAAAGAAGCAAAAAGAGGCAACTTCAAGAATGCAAGTAAAACAATGAAAAGATTGGATCTTAAAGCAAGCTGGAAAACAAATCGTTTTTCCATATGTATGGAATAGTCAGACACTTTTTCAAAAGGTCTGAAATCCAAACTCAAATGCACAAAGCTTCACCGAAGAGAAAACCCTAGGTTGGAAAATTCTTTTTGTAAAAAGAGACCAAGAAACCAACACCAGCAACAAACTATATCATTCCAAATAGAAAATGACTCTAAGAAAGCAGGGAATGCAGGCTTCTTCCCAAATTGGAAGAAAATATTTGAAAAAATCAAACTTTTCCAAATATATGCGACTGTGTGTCAGGAAAGTTGTGTGTATACGAAACTATTACTGAGGAAAAACGTGTGTACGTGATTTCCTTTGGAATTAAGCGCATGTGTAAGTGATTGTGTACAAACAAAAACACGTATAGGTAGAAAAATACGAAAAAATGAAAAGTACATGCCTGATTTAAAAGATCAGACTGACTGCCCACACTACAATAGAATCTATAGGACTAGAAAAATCAAGAAACATGACAAAATAGCCCAGATCAATAATAAAACAACACTTCTAGGAAATACAAGACTTTATTCCCTAATGGAGTCATGAATTCTGTTAGTGGGAGAAAACTCTCTGAGGTAAGCATTGACAAACTTAACAGAGTGAAAGAAAACTATCAACAAGAAGCACTCATTCAAGAAAGAATATTATGAAAAATAGTAAGCTGGGTTTAGGAAGAATACTCGAAGGTCCTACGTCTGATGTAGATCCCATAGGGTCCAAGCCCTCTGCTTCCTCCAATACGTTTAGACCTACAACACAAACTAGAGGATAAAATACACAACCAATATTTCAAAGAATGTACATATTAGGCATGTTAGGTAATCAAGTAGAGATATATAAATCATAATATATTAGACATGAATTAAAAAAACATGAGATCAAAACATTTAAGGAAAAAGACAGAGCTTCTTTTATTGACAACAACAAATAGGAGTGGAAGAATACAAACTAATCGGTCCACGGCACCAACATATCTTCCTCTGGATCTGTCCATCACAAGCCTCAAATATTACCTCAATCTATGAAAAATGATGTCATATAATGGAAGTTGGTCATCTTTACAAGGAAACAAGGGTTTTCTGTGACCAGAAGTGAAGGAGGCACAAGGGAAATCAGACTTGATCTGGGAACAAAAAGGCTATAATGTTGATGTCCTATCTCCTTCTATCCATTAGGCCATCCCATGAGGTGTATAAATACCACCATAAATAAGTTAATATAGTTAGGCCACGGGCTCATGTAGGTGGGTTTTCGGTGAAACCTGTAAACCCTGCCCAAGAAATAAGTTTTTTTTCATATTTTAAATTATGCACATGGGTTCGGTATTATGTAACCCACGTGTACACATGGTTTTATAATGGGAGAGTCATGTATGGAATTTAAAAAAACGTTTTTTAATATATGGTCAAGATTGAATGGGAAAGGGCTACCCAAGGCCATATAAACGCATCAAGATTACAGGAGTGTTGAATAATGCTATAAAAAATTCCACTCAAACCATCTTGGGACTCTTCCAAAATGTAACTTTGAAAAGCTCAAGGAAAAAAATATTTCACCATAGAAAAAGTGAAAGTTCCTTCATGGATTCTTTTAGTCCCTATGTTATCCATACATCTAATTATTGTGGAAGAACTTTAGTATCTATCATAATTTGAGGGAATAGGCTCAACAAGAACATTGATGTGACCCTAAAGAACTAAATATAAGAATTGCTCTTTGCTTAATATGATAGGGAAATTCATCTTCTCTTATCATGTACCCACCCCCCTAAGTGTCATCAAGGAGGTGAGTTAATGGAAATTTTCCTCTTTAAGTACTAGTATACAATATCTTTTGATCTTATACATGTGTTGTATTCAACCAATAATTTCCAATGATTATATTCTTGCTTAATTATGAATTATGCGTAGAAAGATACATTACGGAAATTTTGAGGTCTAAAATGGGCCTCCTAAGGGAATTATAAAATAATAGTTCAAATAATAAAATAAGATTCGATTACATCATCAAATTTTAGAGGGAAAAAAAGAAAAAACTATTTTTCAACTTGTATTTTCAACTTATATCCCTATGGGTTTACTCAAATTTCGAGTAGAAACACTCATTGGATGCATAATTTGATTCCTCATCCAAGGAGTATCCATGTTCCATACTTTCAATGGACCTCGCTACACGAAAAATGAGAAATACATGAAAAACGTTATTGCAATCACGTTTTTTCATGTATTTCTCATCTTTTGTGTAGCAGGGTCCATCGAAAGTATGCAACATGGGTACTCCTTAGATGAGGAATTAAATTTTGAATCCAACGAGTGATCCCTCTTGAAATTTGAATAAAATCTCAAGGAGATAAGTTGAAAATACGAATTGAAAAAGTAATTTTATTATTTTATTATTTTTTAATCTGTTTACCTTTTTACTCTAAATATGGTGAATCATCCCCAATGGTTGACATCATCATCTTGAATCCTATCAGTTCTTATAAAGTTTATTTTGGTTGTAAATTTTTCTTAGGAGGCCCATTTTAGACCTCAAAATTCCCCTAATGTGTCCTTCTAAAAATTTCTTCAAGTTTTCTTTTTCTCAACCACACTAGCAATCATAGTAGTGATGTGCCAACAAGTTCACCAAGCATCTGTATTATGCCATGTCACAACTAATATAATTCACCCTTGGGTTCACACTTGTTGAGACGCTCATATTTTCTTAACGACTTATTGGGTTTATTCATTTCTTAATATGATAGGAAAATTCATCTTGCCTTATCATGTACCCATTCCTCTAAGTGGCATTAAGGATGCGAGTTAATGGATTTTTTCCCTCTATACGTGATATTAAAAGGGTCTCTTTTGAGCTTTTATATGTGTTTTTCCCAACAAGAACTTTTCAACGATTGTAATATGGATTGATTATGAGTCATGCATAGAAATATATGACCTTCTAAAGATTTCTTCAAGTTATATTTTTCTCAACCACATTAGTGATCATAATGGTGATGTCGAAGTAAGTTTACCAAGCATCTATACTATGCCATGCCACAAATAATATGATTCACCCTTGGGTTCACTCTTGATACATTCATCTTTTCTTAACTTCTTATCGGGTTATAAAGTTACTCCTCCATAATTCTATGACATTCTCACCAATATTCTCATTGTGCCAAGCCTTTTAAACCATGCGACACAATGCACTTGAACATTTTATCTATGTAATATGTCACATAGTCGAAAATGTTATCCTATATAAGATCACATTGCAAAAAGTTTCTTTGTACGCATCCTACTTGTTATAGACATTTTTGGGCACTTCAACCCCAATCATAAATGTCCATAAACGGAGGGCTCCTAAGTCCCTAAAAGTGTCGCTTCACTGCCTAAAGGAACAAGGTCAGCTGATTACATCATCTCCTAGAAGTTCTCCACTGAAAACTGCTCATAAATGGTCAAAATTGGACCATACTGAAAACTCAATGCAGAGGGTGCGATGCATATCACCTTCCCAGTGTACAAGGTGCGATGCATACTGAATCGCTCCTCTGTAGGGTGCGATGGTCGAGAATGGACAAATGGAAAGGACAAAAATGCGAGGTGGAAGATCATGGAATCTTCCAGAAGCTTCCCCTATGACACTTGCCTCTCTGTTTTCGACCAGGGATGAGTAAGAGATCATCCTTCTCCAAGTGGAAGCAGGAACTATCAGAGAGAGGACACTAATCAAGATCCCAGAAGATGACTCACCTCTTTGTAAT
>APFE030693600.1:52015-63443 GCA_000404065.3 Pinus taeda | reverse complement strand
TTGCAAAAAAGTAGCATAGTCGAACTGTCATCTCTAGATCTGAAAGTGTCGTAGCTGTCGTTTTCAGTTTTAGAAAACAATCCCATTGTTCTTGATAGTCGATTATACAGTTACTATTGCATAGGTTTTGAATTAGTAGTTTTAAAGTGTCGAAAAGCAATTTTCATTTCAGAATTGCAAAGTGTCTCTCTTGCTTTCACTTCATTTTGAAAAAGAATTTTGTTGAGTACTGTCGCTTTAAAAGTAATTCAGGTTTGCACATAGCTTTCTTAACATTATTCACATTAAGAAGGCTGAAAACAAATACATGCATGTGCATTTGCATTTTGATTGCTTGGCTTGATTTAGGACTGTGCATTTAGCGTGTGCTCTATGCTCTATGAAGAAAAGATTCTTGACTTTCTTCCCTTAGTAGCTAGGATTTTCATTGCCGAAAGAGGATTAAACGTTTGTTTATCATCTTAGACTACATTTTAGGAATTATATACACATCAAGTGGTGAACCTGAAAGGCAAATTGTTAAGCAAGATCAACTTAAAATAAATTCAATGAATCTAACAACGCTTTGGAACTTAACGCACAACATCTAGAGGTCTAGGCAGAGACGATTCCAGCGTCGTAAAGGCCTGGAACTGTTTGTTTCCAATTTTGGTTGGGTGATTCCTTTCCACTCTGATATGGCAGTGCCAGTACGGTTTGTGCTCCCACATTACCGTCAAAGTATTATAATTTGGGAGGACCAACAATTAGGGCTGCATCCTTTTCTTAGGAAGCCGTGTTCTTGCCGCCCTATCGATCCGCCAATGCATTTGGAAACACAAACATTCGGGAAGATTGGACTTGCCGTTACCGTAAAAAAAGTATTCTTAGTTTTGTTGATTGGTTTGGTAATCCTCTCTACCTAGATCTCTAGAGAATTCCATTTTTCTCCTTTTCAGACTCCTTAAAGGAAAAGGTCCTCTAAGCACTTGTCACTTCAGGCTCAATAAAAATCGAAGGTGACTAGAGTCATCTTTTGTTTTTTCTCAACTCTTTAAAATTGAAAAAACAAGTTGTGTCAAAGCGTCTAAAATTCATTTAATTCGAAAAATATTTTTCACATTTTATTTTGAGTTGATCAAGTAATCCACAATCGTGGAAGAAAGTCAATCAAAACCCCGTCGTTCGCAAAGACTTACGAGTCAACTTTCATTGACTCCGGAAGCAAAACCATTCCAGATGAAGTGAACTCATTTAACCGGATCAAAGTCCCCTAGGTTGGCTGGAGCAAGCACTCCGACATCCTTAGAGACTCCGGTTACTCCAAACATTTCTGGTATCCCTGCCTCTACAGAAGAAATTCTGCAACAGCAAAAGGACATTACACCTGATCCTAGTGTGACGGTTAACACTTCTATTCCTGAATTGGCTCTGTCTACAGCCGATTCGGAAGGTGTTACTCCCCAACCGTCTGTTGCTGCAGAACTTACATCTTCTTCGGCACAAAAAATATTTTATGGACCTGACGATCTGCCTCTTCCTCCTGGATTGATTTCCATAGAAGAGATTGTGGAAGATCCTCCATCTAACACTCCAACGCAACTTGGAGCTGGGATCGACCTGTATCCTTCTTCATCAGAAAATATTCACCTGCCCTCGGTAGTTCCTGAAGAATCGCTGAGGAATCTTTTGGATAGGCTTAATATGTTTGAACAACCGTCAACATCAAGGATTGTGTCACCTGACACAGCAACAGCGGAAGCTCCTTCTGCTATTCCGACAATGTTCGCCGGCGTGCCATCTGTCCCAACCACCTTTCAATTGCTGGATGGAGTCCATCCAGGGCCTATTTCGACAGTATGGACTATTCCCGTTTGTTCGTCCGGAATTATATCTGGAATCTCTTATGTTGAGCCTCAACAAATTGATCGGTCACAAGGTCAATTTGGGCAAACTGGTTCCCAAAGGAAAATCATTCCTTTGAGTACTGGATTACCGTCGTATGGAGTGCCGTATACCCTTTCATTGTCTTCCTCGGAAGGATAACCATGTGTGAGTTCACAACAAAATTTGGGTTATGCTGGAATCACAACTACCGGTTGGGTGCCAATCCTGTCTCAACAACCAAGAGTTGTATGCTCAATACAACAAAGTTTACCTATGACAGACATCCCCACTACGCCAGCTATTGTGGCAGTATCGCAAGTATAAGCGTCACCAGTTGTATGCCAACCTCAAGTTTCACAGGGTACAATACAACAATCTCTTGTACCTCCGACACAACCACAATCACCAACTAGTGGAACGGTGTAGGTTCAAATGGGGAACACCAATCCCCATCTTGGTCAAACAGTCAGTACCGGACAACAGTCCATGACTTCACAACCATGGCTAGTGCAATACCAACAACCGCAATTCCAGCAAGCTTACCAAGGATATGAGCAACAAGTCTTTGCAAGTAATGGGTAGCCATATCAACCATATCATAATGGTTATGCCCATCAGCCTTACCAAAGTTACCAGCATCAAATGCATTATGCTAGTATGCAAAGGCCGATTGCTCAAACAATTTTGTCTTATCCTGGGTACACTCAACCAAGCCTGAATCAACAGTTACCTTTCGTGGCGACCTTAGAGTTACCAGATCTAAGTCGACTAACGAACGATCCAATCGCCTACGCCCCTTGGTGGCCGGCGATTCCGCATAAACTTTCGTCGGATATTCCTAAATTTAATGGAAATCCGGGTGAAGACCCATCGAATCATGTGATGACCTTTCATCTATGGTGTTCATCAAACACTCTCAATGATGATTCGATTCGGCTTTGCCTCTTTCAGCGCACGTTAACTAGTCCAGCAGCAAAGTGGTATATCGAACTTCCTAGAGCTTCGTTTGATAACTTCAGTACCCTAGCCATGACATTTTTAACCCATTTTTAGTTACCTATCAAGTACGAAACAGGAACTGAGCTGCTTACCAATTTCAAACAAACGACAGCCACTCACATATCTGACCATATTCACGAGTGGCGACATCGTCGTAGAATGGTAAAAACATATGTTCCTGATCAACTATTGGCTGAATGGTTTATTAAGTCACTGTTACCCTCTATTACAAAAGATGTGGCAAAGGGAGGAATCGTCACTGAAGAGCAAGTTATTGCTCATGCACAATATCTAGACTTGATCTATACTCAGTCTGGCATGCTCTACGATAAAATCCCTGACACTCCTAGACCAAAATGTTTCGTTCCTCCGCCTCCTAAATCAAACAAAGACTCTCATGCCGGCGATGTTGTGATAGGTACGAAAAGCACTAAAACTGCGAAGGCTACATCGAAAAAGGCCCGCACAGTTTCGAGTCAAGATGCAAATGAGGAACTTCTAGCCTCAGAAGTAAATGCCGTGTCAACAGACAAAGGCAAAGAACCCAAGCAGCCAGGAGGCAAGAAAAAAAAACAAGGGAAGAAGAAAAACCAGGGGGACTCGTCTCCTAGAAAATCTTCTGCGAACCCTTGTGGGAATGCGAAACCAAAAAATCCATGCAGTATATGTGACGAGGATCACTAAACCAGAGAGTGTCCATATAAATAAGAACTTAGAAAATTCTTCAAAAGTTCAAAAACCTCCGCTGTACTGATTGATCCGTTTCCAAACCGAGGAACAAATCTGATTGCTAGCGAAAATGCTTCCCCGTCCCAAGTGCTAAGGTTGTCAGTTTCGAAGCAACTGAATGATGCTCTAATAATCCCAAGGAGTAAAGATTACGGGAATCCACAAATGATGAACAACAAGGATAATGATCAACCTAGTAGTTCAACAACGACTTCAACTGAAGTCGTGCCACCCATCATTCCTGAATTAACAATAAAACCGCCAAAGGGAGTAGTACACAAATCGACATTTAATCCTCGTGCTCAAGCAGCACAGCACTATAATATAGTGGAGGATTTAGCTCAATCACCATCCGCGATGTCGACTCTTGAGGTACTACAAAATTGCCCCTCCCAAAAGCAGGCTTTATTATCAGCAATACGTGGGATTGACCCAACGGATTCCAATCTTGTATCTTTTAATCACAAAGGATACGACCCTCAGTTACCAAGTCAACTAGCTTTCCTCATTCAAGTGAAAGCCCTCAACAAAACAGTTCATAGAACAATTATTGATGAGGGGGCATCCACATGTATCATGTCGATGAGTTGCTGGAAAAATCTAGGGTCTCCATCCTTGTTGCGATCATCAACGACATTGAAAGCATTTGATGGACGAACATACACCCCGTATGGGATACTAAGTAACTTGCAAATCAAACTGGGGGGAAAAATAGTAGAAATCAATGTTGAAGTCATCGACGGAAATCTTGACTACAACATCCTACTGGGAAGACCCTGGATTTATGCCATGGCAGCCGTTGTGTTGACCTACTTTAGGAATATTGCATTTCCTTCGCAAGGAGGAATTACAATCATCGACCAACAAACTTTTCTCCCCAATAGTTCGCAAGTTACGGGAAGCATTTTGATGATCCATGGAAGCCCTAGCATGCTTCATAATATCGGAGTAGGCCTACTAAAAGACCCTACGTTAATGGGAACTTTTACACTACCGCCTCCTACGAATTTGGCAGAAGTGGCTAATGTAGGAACCTGCAATATGATATCTTCCATTCAAAAGATGTTAGAAAACGATGTTAAAATGGATCATTCGCAAGTTTTGCCTCTAACTCCACTGGAAATATTATAGCAATCAATGTTTTCAGCATGGGAGGAAAACCCGCATCAACTCTCATCGAGCGTTTGGATAGATAGGTCTAAGGAATATGGCACCCCTTCGGATCCTTGGTCGCAAGTACACCCTACAGACGAAGGAATCATTCAATCGATGATGATTGATGGGGCACCATGGGAAGATTACCACCATCGTTCCCATCTTCTCAACTGGAAAGAAGATAATTCTAGCAACCTACACCATCCTTCAGTATTTGACTTTCTGACAAATACTGTAAATACAGTGGATTCTGAGAGAAACCTATCCAATATCGAAGAGACTACTGCCATAAATATCTCGACCAAAACAAATGTTGTAGAGAATATTCATGTTGGCAAATCTTGTTCTTCTTCAGAACTGGAAATATATAGCACTCTCTTTCGCGAGTTTAGAGATCTCTTTGCTTGGTCATATGAAAAAATGCCAAGTATCGACTCGAGCATAGTTGAACAGGAAATTAAGATGTATCCAGATGTCAAACCGGTACGACAGCAGCTAAGGCAGGTGCACCCCAAGAAGGCAATTGCCATCAAGGCGAAAGTTGAAAAACTCCTCCATGCTGGTTTCATTTACCCCATTCCTCTAATAGATTGGGTATCAAATATTGTTCCCATGATGAAAAAACAAGGAACGATTAGAGTGTGTGTCGATTACAGGGATGTAAATCAAGCTTGTCCAAAAGACAACTACCCTACACCCTTTATCGACCAGATAATTGATGAATGGGCCAGATGCAAAATCTTTTCATTTATGGATGGATTTTCTGGGTATAATCAAATAAATATCTGCCCACAGGACCAGTCAAAGACTGCATTCATTTGTTCGTGGGGCACATTTGCATATCGCAAGCTACCCTTTGGTTTGAAGAACGCAAGGGCAACTTTTCAGAGAGCGATGAATTACGCTTTCCATGACATCAAAAACATCGTTCAGCCTTATCTCGATGATCTCCCAGCTCATTCACGAAAGCGGACCGATCATCTGCGCCATTTGAGAGTGATATTTCTACGTTGCCAACACTACAAAATACGACTCAATCCGCAAAAGTGTATGTTTTGTGTAAGTTCTGGTCATTTACTTGGCTTCATAATCTCAAAGGATTGCAAGGTTCAGGAAATCACCGATTTGCCTCCACCTTGAAACTTGCTTCAGATTCAGAAACTCCAAGGGAAAGCAAATTCCCTCAGGAGGTTCATTCCAAATTACGTCGAACTAGCTAAAGGTTATACTCGTCTATTGAAAAAGGAAGTACCCTTCGTTTGGGACCAGGTCGCGCAAGCCTCCTTTGACACTTTAAAGAAATCTCTAATACAAGCATCATTAATGTATGCTCCTGATTATCAAAAATACTTTAACCTGTATCTGGCTGCAGCAGATACGACCATAGCAATGGTTTTAGTTCAAGAAGATAATGGAATGAACATCCTATATATTATTTAAGCCGAAACTTAAATGATATGGAAATGAAATACTCCTACTTTGAAAAGCTCGCCCTCGCAGCTGTTCAAGCAATACAGAGATTTCGACACTACGTCCTCTTCAGGAAAACTACCATTTTATCATATTGCAACCCCATGACTTATATATTGTCGCGACAGTTGCTGGGGGGCAAATATTCAAAATGGATAGCAATTCTACAAGAGTTTGATTTGGAATTCAAAAAATCCAAATCAAAGAAAGCCCTGGTATTCGCGGAGTTACTATGCGATCTCCCATTGTCGTCCAACAATGCTACATCCAAAGAAGCAATCGTGGATGAAAATTTGTTTCTGATATCTTCAAGCGATCTGTGGTATGGAGATATAATCATTTATCTCTAGACACAAACATGCAGGTCTAATACCTCACGCTCCGAACAACGACGTATTTGATACCAAGCAAAAGACTACGTGATCGTCGGTGATACTCTTTACCGTCGTGGTATCGATACAGTTCTGCAGAGGTGCCTCACCCTTGAGGAGGCCGAAAAAGAACTGAATGACTGCCATTCAGGCGCATGTGGGGGGCATCAATCTGGTTATGCTACGGCGCAAAAACTTTTACGAGCAGGATTCTTCTGGCCAACAATGTTCAAAGATTGCATAACCGCAGTTAAAAGTTGTCATGCTTGCCAAATTTTCGATAGAGAAACCAGAAGACCACGCACACCACTGCAACCAGTAGTAGCTGTTGGGACATTCACCAAATGGGGCATAGATTTCATGACATGTAACCTCACCTTGGCCGGGGGGCATGGGTACATAATAGTCGCGGTAAACTATTTTACCAAATGGGCCGAGGAAATGCCTACATTAAACAACAGCGACGAAACGGCTGCCCTTTTCTTTTTTAATCGCGTAGTCTCCAGATTCGGCAATCCACAGGCCATAGTCACAGATCATGGATCGCATTTTCACAATCACATGATGGTTGAGTTGGCTACCAAATTAGGACTGTCCCACGACAGCTCTACTCCGTACTATCCGCAAGCTAATGGACAAGTTGAGGCAATCAACAAAGTCCTAAAGTGCACGCTGCAAAGGATGATCGGAGTCCAAAAATGGGATTGGCACCTAATCTTGTACTCGGCCTTGTGGGCATACCGGACATCGGTAAGAAATGCAACCGGATTCACACCTTTTCAATTGGTATACGGTCTGGAAGCAATCTTACCGGTTCAATGTGAAATCTCGTCCCTCAAACTCGTAGTCGACCTTCTCCCTGGAACCTCAGAAGAAGAGGCTCGTTTCTTGGAACTAATCCATTTGGATGAAATCTGTCGTGATGCAACCTCGGCTAACGAATCTCATAAGAAGCGAGTCAAAGCACAGTTCGACAAGAATGTCAAACCTCGCGTCTTCTCAAAAGGTGACCTAGTCTTACTTTACGATCAGGAATCCGATAAGTTGGGAGCAGGGAAATTCAAATCATTATGGATGGTTCCCTATATTGTTAAACGAGTATTAGCAAAAGGAGCCTACGAGTTAATGGACTATGATGGGATTCCACTAGTGCAACCTCGCAATGGGATGTACCTCAAGCGTTACTATGCTTGATTTCGCATAGTAATCCTCGTGCTTTTGTTACATTTTTGTTTTCACTGAGAGCATTTAGTTTGGTTAAGTAATCCACTTTTTTCATTCGTTGCAGATGTTGAACCTACTGGAATCATTCGTTGGATATGCCGATGGAGCAATTCGTAGTTCGTGGAACCTGTCTTCTGTGGCATGGGCCATTTTCAATCCCAGCGATGAGTTAGTATGTTTCAGAGGAGTGTGTATTGGTCGGTCTACAAACAATATCACTGAGTACAGTGCATTGATAGAACTCCTTTCTGATGCCGTCACACATGGCATATGCCGACTTGTCATCAGGCTAGACTCACAGCTCGTCATTCTACAACTCACCAGCATCTATTCTGTACGAAATCCAACTATCTATTGCATGTTCCTAAGGGTCAAAATTTTGGAAAGACAGTTCGATTTCATCCAATATCAACATATTTCTAGAAGTTTAAACACATTAACAGACTCATTGGCAAATTATGTGTTAGATAGACATTTGCGACATTTACAAAAAGAAGCATCACATCAATATATGCAGCAGGATTATGTAACTTAACCAAAATAAAGCTCCGAAAGTCAAAAATATATTTCATAACTATTTATAATCTTTACATAATGTTTTGTAACCAAGAAAAAATTGGTCAAATGACCCAAAACTCAAAATGCTATGGGGCACCCTAGTCTAATGATGCTGGTGATAACAAGTCCCCGCCTGTGCAATCATGCATAAGAGCCTAGTCCATCGACTCGGCACTCCAATAGTATGTTGTTGCAACCATAGAGGCAGCTCGTTGGTCCTCACATCTAGGATACCAAGGGTAAGACACTCGATCTGGTCCTGTAATGTTGAAAGAGTCTCGACCACATCAAGGTCGCAAAGGATGGCCCTCCCAACAGCCTCTCCTGCTGGAGCGGCCGCTGGGTCTCTACAGCGTACTGCCGATCGAACTGGTCCAACATCTGCATGAGCACATGAGTTTTGATTACTCTTGATCATAAGAATATAAAAACATTATAAATAACAATGAACAGGGATATGGTCAGAAGAATTACACATGGCACCCCACTGCTCGCCAACCGGCAGCACCAAGTCCGAATCACCTCGGAAATTCATACCAGCATATGGGAACCTGGCATAAACCATCTCTTGATGATCGAACCACTCAAAGAAGGTCTCAGAAAAAGAAATCTGGGGCTGGCCAGCGTGCCGAGACATGAGATCGACCCATCTCTGTATACGTGGTTCAGTCGGTGGAGGTAGGCCAAGTGAAATGTACTGCGGCTGCATTAGTGGGATTCTCTCTAAGGCAAAAGCGGTCAAAATAGAACCATAACCAAAGTTCTTGGATCTTCTGCTTTTCACCTTGGTCAATTGTTCTTTCATCACAGAAAGTACTGCATCACACCAATTGAACACCTTCGGTTCAAGGCATTCCAAAGCATACTGCATGTAAGATTTGTTGGCTATATGAAGAGTAGAACTACCAGCCAGTCTAGAAAAAGTGAACAGAATGGTCCGCAAGGGCCGGTCAGTGACATCTCGGATATTGATCTTGCTGTCCGTACTCGGCTGAGATCCCTCTCTGCAATGCCAGCAAATGTACTCCCTCACGGGCTCACCCCCACGGGCGGAGCGTGATAATGAGAGAGGGGCACCATGCCTCGATAAACCGGTCAGAAAATAGATGTCCACCACTGTCAAGGGGATCGATTTGCCCCTTGTCTGGAATACCTGGTTGATAGGATACCAAGCATTGAGGAAATATTGCAACAAACTGATTTGTTGCCTCATGCTAGAGATACGAAAAAACTTCAACAGGCCACAGTTTCGTAATGCAGCTACTATGCCTGGATCATGTAAAGCAACAATGTCCTCTTCTTCATGCTCGCCTTTGAAAAACAAACAAGGGAAGAGTCAGGATCTTCATTTGGTAAAAAACAGGCAAAAATTCATGAAGAAATTGTGCAAAACATTCCTCCCTGCGTCCATCGCACCCCAGCAAGTGTACTGGGAGCGATGCATACTGACTAGTCAATGGGAAGATCAGTATGCATCGCACCTTTCGACTAAGGAAGGGTACGATGGTCCCAGGGCGAGTTCTTAAAACCCCAGAGACTCACCAGGACAAGGAAACAAGCTCAAAATCCAAAATGAAAGGCATGCAATTGAAGAGCACAAGTTTAGCTCCTACCTGGTCTGAATGGCGTCGAGAATCGTCCACAGAATATCCCAGAATCTACTGGTGAAAATCAGGGGGGAAAAGCACCTCCAGAGCTCCAACAAACCAAATTCAAATGAAATGGTAAAGTGAGACGTAAAAGTCACTTTTAATTTACCATGCACGTAATTCAAGTAAAATACTAGTGTTTTTAACTCATTTATCAAGCATATGTTTTCATTTCTAATCGGTTTGATGAAGCAAATGAACAGGTAGTACAATCTTTGAAAGAACGAAATGATAAGGGTGAATAAAAAACTCAATGACCATCATCGCGAGCAATGTTGTTGCAAAGTTCAAGCTCGTTAAAAAATAAACCCTCCACGAGTAGTTTTAGCGCATAGTTCAAGTTCGTTAAAAAATAAACATAAGTCATAAGCAAATGTTTCCCACAGCATTTAAGCTCATTAAAAAATGAACCGGTAAATAACCATTGTGAATGCCTTATCGCCAGCTTTTGAGCCTTGGTCGTGTTCTCGCCATCACCTCCACTCTGTTTTTAGCTGATCATTCACCCCCATATGATTGTTTACCCCTTCAAGGAACATCTACGAAGATTGATTCTATTAGCCATCCTTGTGACACTACCGTGATTGGAAAATTCCAAATCTTACCTGGAATCAACTACTACCTGAAACCATCACTCGTTCATCGAAAATGAGTCTTCTTTAAGCTCTTTTCACCTTACTCGTAAAATATGAAAAGATTACTGAGCAATTGGCCTCTTTGGCTCATTAAAAGCATCGGAAGTGTTATCCCTCCTCTAGATTTTAATCTTTTTAGACCTAAGGGAATATTGCACAAAAAGATCGAGCACTTGTCTTGTTCGGCTCGTTAAAACTATCGAAAATTCATCCCTTTTGTATTATTTTACGCTTTTTCGGACTTAAGGGATTATATGACGAAAAAGAATCGTTGCAGTCTCCTTTCTGTTTCTTTCAGACTCTCTAAAATTGAAAGGGACCAAGTTATCTTTGTCGTTAAACTCGTTAAAACCTAATAGCGACAAACTCGTCCAAATGGACGAGAATGAGTTTCACTGTCGCTAGGCTCACTAAAATTTAGCGACAGGTTCGCCCGAAGGACGGATTATAGAACAAGCATATGTTATCCTCCTCAAGCTTGACAAAACTAAAGAGGTACTGGTCAGCAATGATTGGGAAAAATTGGGAAGAAAACTTGAAGAAATTTTATTGGTAGCAAGTCGCTCTTGAACATGACACTTTCCTTCCGCATCCATGCCGGGTTGGGTTCTTCTGTTCACTGGTCATCACCATTAGTCCATCACACCATCCCTCTTTGGGGTTAACGCTACCAATCCATCGTCAGTGTCGCCGATATGTTCAAGAGAAGTCATTCAGACAATTCACCTGTGTCTCACCCACTGCAATACATTCATGCTTCATTCCTTCATGA
>APFE030693600.1:0-51613 GCA_000404065.3 Pinus taeda | reverse complement strand
CACGGTGCGATGCATACTGAATTTCTCCTCTGTCGGATGCGATGGTCGGGAATGGACAAATGGCAGGGACAAAATGCAAGGTGGAAGATCATGGAATCTTCCAGAAGCTTCCCCTCGGACACTTGCCTCTCTATTTTCGACCAGGGATGAGTAAGAGATCATCATTCCCCAAGTGGAAGCAGGAACTATCAGAGAGAAGATACTAATCAAGACCCCAGAAGATGACTCACCTCCCTATAATCATCTATATATGGATCCCTCATCACAGAGATCCAGAGGCTGGAATTTTGTATCTTATAGAGAAGTGTTGTTGGTTTTCTAGTGTACATTCATAGTGTTGGGTGATCTAAGCTTTGCTTGAGGTGAAGAAGGGCTTCCTAGATGGAGGATGATGCTGGGTCAGAACATATGGTTGTAATCCTCTTGCTACTTTTCATATTAATAAAGCTATTCTTGTTTTCTTCCATATTCTTATGTACTTGTTTATATATGCATTTATATGGTTAACACACATCTGATCCCGTGTTATTTATGAGTATAGATATTTGTTTCTTCGATAGTAGTATGTTGCTGGTGATTCCACAGGTTCTTTTTGAAGCTGGGAAGATGAAGAAGAAGTGGCAAAGCTCTATCAAGAAGGAGAGGAAATCAAGCACAAGACTTAGGTTGGTCTTCTTGGTTCTCCTCTTGTCTATTTTCGTAAAAGAAAACAATAGTAGACTTTACTTGTTTCTTTCTAAGATAGCCACCCATCTTAGTGGGAATAGTAGCATCCGAGTGGACACTATTCGCAGTAACACTACTTTTCCTTATGTCTTCTATGACCCCCACTCATCCTCCTTGCTCTTTTATTCCCCTATTCCTTATATTTTCCTTTAATTTTCTTTCTCTCTTTCTTCATTGCATGATGAAACTATTTTATTTTGAGGCAATCCCCTTTCTTCATATTTATCACATCTACAAAGACTATATAAATGTAACAACCAACCAAAGTATGCCATGTGTCAACCTTAAAGTTTACGAGAGGTGCAACAACAAATTAGAGCATGCCACATTTCCTCGTCAAATTTTTCAATGATACGACAATGTGACACATGCCACCAGAAAAATATTTCCAAAATCATGATATTCTAATGAGGGTCTACCACATGTCCCTTGAAAATTTCATGGCCTTTGTCATATCGCACGATTTTGTTTTTGTGCAATACAGCCTATATCACATAAAAATAATTCCATGTAGTATAGAAAAATAATTAAGAAATCCTTGAAAACCTTCCAATTTTTTACTAACTTATTCCTAAGTGTTTTCCATATGGTGAGGCACTTCTCTAACACCCTTAGGATTCCATAAAACTAAAAAAAGGCATGAATACTTCTGCAAGGAAAAATTATCATTTTGAACTGCACACTTCTACAAGGAAAATTATCTTTGTGATTTGTGTGTAGGATCCTCCTTGATATGTTGTTCCTACAATAAGCTCTCACACAAACTAATGCTCACAATTATGCTACAATGATGTGCCTTCGTCCTCCTTTTAAGCATTTCGACTCATGCTATAACTGGCAAGTTAAGTTTTAGAACTCAAACTTGTGATTGATTTGTTAACTGAGTCAAATGACTCTTGTAACTCATCCTTGCTTCAGTTAGACACCGAGGCTATCACTCGTCTTTTTCCAAACATAAACTCACACTTGCAAAACAACAAAATTGAGCCTCCATGAATTTGTACTCGAACTCACGCATGCTATAGAAGGATCGGTCAATGTCTTTCTTTATTGATACATAAGTCAAGAAGACCTTTCTCACTATTATTTTCAACATTGGGTCTAGGGATTAGGGGGTTGAGGGTCAAGGAGTTGAGGTCTAGGGGGTTTAAGGGTTATAGGTTAATGACTTAGTGGTTAAGGTATTCAAGACTTAATGGTTAAGCACTAAGGGCTTAGGGGTCAGGGAATTTAGGGGTTAAGTGCTTAAGGGTTATGGGATTTAGGTGTCAGAAGGTTAAGGGGTTAACGGGTTTAAGGGTTAGGTCTTAAGTGTTAAGGGTTAGGGTTTAAGAGGATAAGGGGTTAGGGCTTAGGAGTTTCAGTGATTCTAAGTTAGGAGTTTTGGGTTAAGGGGTTAGTGGCTTAGGGTTTAAGGGATCGAAGGGTTAATGCATTATTCATTATGAGTGTAGGTGTTAAGGGATTATGGCTTTGGGGTTAAGCAGGTAGGGAAATTAGTGTTTATGGGTTAAGGTCTTATGGGTTGTGACAATGGGGCTCCTAATCCCCTTATCCACTAATCCCCTTATGGGTTGTGATAATGGGAGTGTTGTGTTGTATTAGGGCATGCAAAAATATGCTTGGAGATGTTCTAGGTACAATGATGTTATGGGACATGCTAGGTGCCAAGGAAGGTTAGTGTATGCCAAATAATTTCAAGGTGTGTCAGGAGTTTTGTGGAGTGCTAGGGCTCTCTCATTAATAAAATTGACCAAGACTGATAATGTATTAAATAGTATGGTTCCTACACACACTAGTGGAATTTCACTTAAAGGGAATTTGTTAGATAATAAACCTAATAGAGACGTATCATGCGTTTACTCATAGGAAAAATATATTCTCATTACTTGAGGGAAATGATACACTAATTACTTCTTAACAAATTGATTGACTCTAACTACTTTGGCCATGGACACATAATGAAAAATACTCAATAACAATCATCTTAAATCATTATCTTGTGACAAAAAATATAGCAATACTCAAATAGCATCATCAAAAGCTCATTGGAATGATTAATGATAACGAACATTTTTTTACCATCACTAAAAGTAACCAAAAGGAGAATTTGTGAGGATCAATAAAATATCTTCACTAGAAGTATCACAAAAGGGAGAATTAGTGATGGTCCTTTAACAACCCTCACCAAAAGTGTCATTGAAAATGGCTTTGGTTGCAAACCTTAAAGGACTATCGCTATATGCACTTACAACAATGTTTTCTTAAGGATTGTCACCATATGCAATGTTTCTAACGAACCTTAAAGCTCCATCATAGGCTTGACACTCATTAATGATATTTTTTATTGTAGTGCCTAGGGTCAGAAGATAAGAAAATCATTTTCCAAATCAAAGGATCAATTTGTGACTCGTTGAACATAAAAAAACAAATGTTTTGAGGGATCAACGCTCCTTCCAAGTGGTAGGGAGCAAACCAGAACACCCAAAAATTATCCTTCCTAGTGTTGGGAACCGAGAAAGAAGGCCATCAACGCCCTCTCTACACTAGAGCTCCAAAATAGTGTAGGAATTTCACTAGATAAGCTTAGATTCAGTCCAGATTAACAAATTTGTTTAAAATAATAAGTGTTGGTTAAAATAATTATTTATTTGGTCTATCTTAATCATGACGTTGAAAGTGTTTAGGTGCAATGAATTCCAATCATGATGGAAGTCTATATAGATAAATCTCTTCATTAGTCATAGGAAGAAGAAGGAACTTATCCCAAATTCTATTAGTGTTGCAACCATGATAAAATTGTGCATCCACATTAGTGAGCATATAGGTTAGGTATAAAATCAAGGGTAGCGGCTTGGAAGACCCATTAATTTATTCCAGTTCTAACAAAAGGAAATAGCAATGAATATTTTCCACACTATCCATATTTCAAGGTCCATTTTATTTGATGTAATTGATATATTGTGTTTATAACTAATGTTGTTTCACAAGGAGATCATATTGTTTTCTTTCTCTGTGTGTAGGTGATCTAGAATATCCAAGAGAAAAGGCATTGGATGATATCTTCCTAGAGATGGCTTCATTAGGTAGGGTCAAGGATATAATGTTAAAAGGTATGTCTAGTTCCTTCTTCTTGTGAATCTGAGAGTGCTTGGGGTTGTCTAGTTTCTTTTGTCTCACTTCTTCATTCACACACACTGTATGGGCAAGCTCTCGGAAAATCTTGTTGGGATGAAAGTGACCTACTACTATAATTGAAATGCTTTCTTATACAAAATTATTGAACATATTGGGGAGATCCCAGTAAGTCAAATTTTTTAGCCTATTGTACTTCATTTTCCTTGGGGATTTTTGGATTCCTTGATGTTTTACAGTGATATTAGTCATCTAAAAAGCTTGGTTTCAAAACCCAGATCCTGAAACCTCCTAGATTTAAGTTTATTTCGCTATGTTTCATGCTTGTAGCTCAGACTAGGGCATTGGTATTCCTCTGTTTTGATTTGCATAACTTTTAGGGAGCATTAATAGCCTCTATGTTTTGGCCAGACCTTCTCTGAAAGAGTATTGAAGATTATTTTCCTTGGGAATGAGGTGTTAACTTAGATATGGAAAGGAATTTTTTCATCACTATAAAGCCTACTGGGTGGTGTTTCAGCTTTGAAGTCTTTATCTATAATCACTGCATTTTTGTTGAGTTTACATGTAATCTTGTGAGATTAGCTACTTGATTAAGGTTGATCCTTCTTCTTGGGTTTCGATTCTTTTCAAGAACATTGGTGTTTAGATACCTCTCTAGCATCATTTTACTGACATCCCTACACTACTTGCTTTCTTATAGCGGAATTGTTTGATTGAAAACTCATTTTTCAAATCTGCATTATTGTGGGTATATCTAGGGTATATCTTTCCAGTGATGACACCACCATTATAGTAAGATATGGAAGGAGAGACAAAAAATGTAAAAAGTTTGATAGTAATACGTATCAAGAAGATGGTATTGAAACTAGTAAGGTCATGAATCCATAATATTGTAAGGTCATTGGAATCATAATCATTGTCATCATCTTCATTATCATCATCATCACCACCATCATTGTCATTTTTATTGTCATCTTTGCATTATAATCATAATCACCATTCATGCAATCATCATCATCATAATTAAGGACATTTTTTCCAATTGTACATAATTATAGGTGTCATAAGAAATATCATAAACCCAAAAAAGGCGATGAGTGCTAGAAAAGGGTTATTTAGGAGACATGATATATGCAAGAGCAATAAAAAATATACTTTTGAGGTGTGATCGATAATTATCCTTATCGCCACCATTATCATCGTCATTATCATTTTCATCATCCCCATCATCATCATTAATGTAAATTTTATCATCTTTTTTGCGATCACCTTCATGGATTTCATCATCATTGGCATTGTCATCATCATTCATGAAGTTATTATTGTTGATGATGACCTAGATTACAGCGATGATAATGATGATCAGATGATGATGAATTGGATGAAGATGCCAAAGATAATGATTATGATTATGATTATGACAATGAGAACATTTCAAAATTGGGAAGGTTTGCCAAGGTCATTAGCATCTCCATCATCATAATCATTTTCATCATCATTACCATCATTGTCATTGTAAACATCATCATTGTAATTATCATCATAATCACAATTCATGTCATTGTCATCATCTTCATTATCATCATTGTCATGATTATTGGCATTGTCATCAGTTGTTCATAATTGTAAATGTCATAAGAAATATGATCATTGCATAAAATATGATGTGTGTTGGAAAATAGATGCAAAAGTGAACACAAAAATGGGGGCAACAATAGACGTAAAATTGGATGAAAAGTGGATGCAACATAAGTACATGCAAAACAAGATGCAAAACTTGACACAAAAGTGGATGCAATAGTCAATGCAAACTTGAAGGCTAAATAGGATGCAAATGCAAATGAAAAAGTAGAAGAAAACATGGATGTAATAGTAGGTGTAAAACTTGGCATGAATTGTGGTAAAAATAATGTTGATGCAACAACAAATGTAGAAAATGACACAAACTTGGAAATAAAAAGGAGGAAAACTTGGATGAAAAATAAGATGCAAAAAGGGATGTAAACATGGACACAAACATGGGTGCAACAGTGGACACAAAATTAGATGAAAAAGTGGATACAACAGAAGTGGATGAAAAAATAGATGCAAAATGAGATGAAAATCCTGATGTAAAAGTGGATGGAACCGGAGATGCAAAAACATTCACAATATCTTATGCAAACTTGGACACAAAAGAGGATGCAAATGTGGATGCAAAAGTGGAAGAAAATGTGGTTTGCAACAATAGTCACAACATATGGCACAACAAAAGTGGATGGAGCAACAAACACAAACACAAAAAAAAAAAATGCAAACTTGGATGCAAAACAAGATGCAAAAAGAGATGTAAAAATGGATGTAAACATGGGTGCAACAGGCGAAACAAAATTTGATGAAAAAAATGGATGCAATGGAAGTAGATGCAAAAGTAGATTAAAAAAAATGAAAAATCCAATGCATAAACCCAACACAAAAGTGGATGCAAAAAGATATGCAATATTTGATGAAAATATTCTACGAAAAAGAGGGTGCTAACATGGATGGAAAATTGGAAGAAAACGTGGCTACAAAAGTAAGTGAAAAACATGGTGCAAATTATGGCACAACAAAAGTGGATGTAATGATAGATGCAAAAAAAGAAGAAAAATTTGATGCAAACCAAGATGCAAAAATGGATGCAAAGGTGGACGTAAACATGGGTGCAACAGTGGATACAAAACTGGACGTAGAAGTCGATGCAACAAAATTCAATGCAAAAATAGATGCAAAACGAGACACAAAATCAAATGAAAATCCAAAAGCAAAATTGGATACAAAAAATGATGCAAAAATAAATGTATAAGTCGATGAAAACTTAGACCCAAATGAGGATGAAAATGTGGATTTAAAATTACCATCAAAAGTGGGTGCAAAGGGAAGTGCCAAACTAGGCAAAAATTGTGGTACAAAAAAATTGGATGCAATAGTGGATATAATAATAGATGAAAAAGTGGATGCAAAAAAAGTAGATGCAAAAGTAGGTGCAAAACTAGAAACAAACATTGACGGAAAACTTGGCGCAAAGGGGAAGAAAAATATGATGCAAAAATAGATGCAAAAAAGGATTTTAAAATGGATGCAAAAGAGGATGCAAAAGATGGTGCAAAATTTGATGCAAGTGTAGGTGAAAAAAGTGGATGCAAAAGTAGTTGAAACAAAATTAGGTGCCAAACTTGATGCAAATCCTGGAACAAAACCTGGTGCAGCGGATGTCATAAAACCTGGAACAAAACCTAGTGCAGCGGATGTCATAAAACTTGGTACAAAACCTGGTGCAAAACCTATAGCAATACCTGATGCTAAACTTAGTGCAAGAATTGGTGCAAAACTTGGTGCAAATTTTGCATCAATTTTTGCACCATATTTGATAAATGGACACAAATAACACAAAAAATGGGCTCTATACGCAAAAGAGGAAGAAAAAAGACATGTTAATCACATGATTTTGTTATAGTGCAGATAGCAGTGAGATAAAAAAGGTGATATTGAGGGAGTTTCATGAAAAATAATATTCAAGTCACCCAGGTTATCTGAAGACATTGACTATAGTAAAGAAGTTTTATTATTGGTTCAATCTAAAGAAGGATGTGGAAGAGTTTGTGGCTCGATATTTGGATTGTCAGCGGGTAAAGGCAGAGTGTAGGGATCCAAGTGGACTGCTACAATTGATTACGATTCTAGAGTGGAAATGGGAAGTCATTTCATTGGAATTTATCATAGGATTGTGGAGGATAGTGAGACAAAATGATTCCATCATGGTTGTTGTGGACAGGTTGACAAAGGTTTTGCACTTCATTCTAGTGAAGTCTACATTCTCAACTAGCGATGTAGCATAGGTATTCATCAGAGATTTGGTTATATTTCATAGAGTTCCAAAGAACATTGTTTTAGACAGGGATGCAAAGTTCAGTTCCAAGTTTTGGAAGGAGTTCTTTGTAGGTTTGGGCACAGAGTTGGCCTTTAGTACAACTTATCATCTATAGACAAATGGACCGACTGATAGGGTAAACAGGATATTAGAGGATATGTTGAGGATGTACATGATGCATCAACAATGAAAGTGGGAAGAGTATCTTCCACTGGTAGAGTTATCTTACAAAAATGGGTATCATGAATATTTGAAGATGAGTCTGTTTGAGGCATTGTATGGGTGAAGTTGTAATACTCCCATAAGTTGGAGTGATCTGGTGAACAGGGTGTTCATTGGACTAGACATATTGGCATACATGAAACAAGAAATGTAGGTAATCAAGAAGAATTTGAAAGTAACACAGTATAGGAAAAAGAGTTATGCATATTAGAATAGGTTGTTCAATGAGTTCTAGGTTAGGGAACAATTGTACTTGTGCATCAAACCAAAGAAGAGATACTTGCAGCTTGGATCATGTGCCAAGCTAGCACCACGATTTTGTGGACCTTTCAGGATCATTGAGAGGATTGGGCCAGTAACATATCGTCTTACACTGCCTCCAACATTGAAATTCCATGAAGTTTTCCATGTGTCCTTACTTAAGAAGTATGTTAAAGATGTTGATCATTTGATTGACTGGTCTTTATTGCTGGTGGAGCAAGATGGATAATTCCAGTCAGAGCGTCAGTGTATATTGTAGAAAAAGGTGTTTGTCATGCTCCGGAACCAAGCAATTGAGCAGGTTAAAGTGTAGTGGAAGCACTTTGGGCTCGATGAGGATACATGGGAGATGGACGATCAGATGTGAGCTATGTATCCTTCCTTGTTCGCTAGTTGAGCGAATGTTTTGTTATATGTCTTTGGTATATGTTTTTAGTACATGTTTGGGTGATGTTTCATATGTACATATGTATATGGATGTAAATACGCCATGAGCTATGTTATAGATCTCCAATAAGAGCTATGGGTGTCATGTCATTATGATGTTATAATTGTTATGTTGTCATGTTGGTTTTCTTTCAACAGGGTGATCATTGTAAATACTGCATCAAGCTATGTTATAAAGCTTCACTAGCAATACATTTTCTTTTTATCTTTTTAATGGAGGTATCAATGTGGTTGAAGATCGAGGATGGTGTTCCCCAAAGGGGAGGGTTTTTTAACATCCCTCATGAAAATTTCATGTAATAAAAGTTAATAAAGGTAAAAATAATAACCACGGTTGATGGGACACTTATTCCAAGTTGAATGTTGAGCAAGACATCCTAGTGTGGGTGTTCATTTGGTTTATTATGGCCAAGGAAATTGGCAAAGACAATGGCTAAGGCTTTGGAAATGAAAAATGCAATTTTTGGCGCATTTATTTATGAAAATAATGGAAATTAGGAGAAAAGGAAGGCGAAAGGTCACAGGTTGCATGTGAGGATGAAAATGAAGAAAATAGAGGCCTAATTGATAAAATGCTTTTGAGGATTAGTTTTTAACCTTTCGTTAGTTCAATTTTGGAGCTCTTTCATTATTCTCTCTCTCTCCCAATCTTGGACACTTAGAATTTTCTTGGAGCACTTTGGTATTGTATCAAGAAAGGAAAAGAATGCAAGGGGAATGAAGAAGCAAGAAAGAAAAAGCAGGATCAAGTAGCTACAACATGATTCTTTGAATGTATCGATTTGTATGTGTGTTTTCTTTGCTAGATTTCGCATGCATGGTATTGGATGTGGTTCATCACTGTTATGGCATGGGTTTTTCCAAGTAAGAAAATGTTTTCAGCTTAGCCTTTCCATTTTTGGATAGCCATGGTGTGATGGGGTTCTCATGTTTTGGTTGAGCTGGATTGTCGAATGGATTCGAAGTTGAGTGAGGTGGATCTCCAAATGTTAGAGCACATGGCCTAGTAACCCTTCAACTCGACTGTGGGTTGCGATAAAACCATATTTTGTGTTGCCTCAGTGGGCCTAGGAATCCTCAACCGATGAATGGCGAGATATACAATTTAGGCTAGAGATGGGTGCTCTCCATCAGGCCTAGTAATCATGGGATGCGATATGTGGTAAATCCTGGAGAATGGGTCTCGGTTTAAGGCCTAGTCATCTGGTGTGGATTGCAGTAAAGCCTGAGAGAATAGGAGACAAGAAAATTCTTCACAGTGTAGGTGGAGAAATCCAGTGGCATCCATGCTTGATTTTCCTAGTGATCTAGTGGAGATCATGGTAAAGTCGATTATTACTTGTTTATTGTGTTGGCCTAGTGATCCAGGATGGATTACAATAAAGCCTAGTTTCTATTGATGAGGATGAGGTGGTTTAGCCTTGGGATGCCCTAGTTGATTCTTTTGTTTTGAGTCCCACATACATGCTTGGAATATGACATGGGGGTGAATGGATGAAGAGAGATTTGGCTCAGCCATTCTATGGTCGGGTGGAACGTGGTAGTCCCATCCTGGGTTTGATTTTGCATTCACTAATAAGAGGTTCTCTTCTTGATATATTATGTATAAATGTACTGGTTTATATCAGGATTTTATGGTTGATGTATCCTTGAGATTTCTATTGTTATTATGCTGGTTATAAACGTGTTTTATGACGACGATGATCTATGTCTCTCCTCATGTTTTTATTTGTAAATGAATGAATGATGTATCTATGACCTAATAAATGATAATGCAGTTAATGATATAAGGGAACAACGCTTCTTAGGGATTCTCAGATAAGCATGAGACCCCTATGCTCAAATATGTTATTTACACCTGTAGATTACATATTTGTGATATGTTTGACGAAATTTCTGTCATGGCTAGTGGGGGTCTAGTCAAGCCCATATTCAAGTAATTGCGGTTGTATCATCATTCCCTTGTTATATTTGTATTCTGAAGGTGTCATTTAATTCTGGGTAGTGACTTCGGCTATGGGCTTGAAAATGTGGCCCAAATCCCAGGGACGTTCGCACAACACTAAGAAAAATAGTCCCTGGACGCTAGTATACCATGGTGTGGGAGAGTCCAAAACCTTCTGGATGCAGGAATGCCCATATCATGGGAGCGTTGAGGATTAATTAGTCTAGAAACTCAACGGGACACAGGGTCTAGTTCCTGAGTGGTTGGGATGGTTCCTGGAAGTCCTGTAGATAATGTGAAAGTTTTGTAAGTTGTGTGTCCATAGATTCTACTTCCTTAAGGTCATATAGGAGGTTAAATCCCATCACAATAGCCTCTTGTTACATGTTTACCCCGGTCAACCGGTTACTTGGGTAGATGTAGGAGGAGGGTATTACAAATGCCAACTATAAACTTTGAGATATGACATAGAGATTCTTTCTTCTTTCTGCTTCTTGAAAGAGAATAGCTATCGATTCATTAAAGGTAGGAGTTTTTTCCCAAGCCGCAAGTCCAGTGATGGACATACCATAATAGTCCAACATCCATTCAACGTAATTGTTAGTAGATCATCGCTGGAAATCATTTCACCAATAACACCAAGCCTATCATAATTTTTTTTATCCTAGAAATAAAATCACTAATTTTTTAATTTATTTCTATCTTAATTGATAAAAGTCTCTTCTTTAAAAATAACATTCAATTGGTATTTGAGGTTTCATACAACCTTTTAAGTGTTTTCGAGGTTTCTTTAGATTTATCAAGATCCCTAATCTGCAGAATAATATTTTCATTTACCAGCATTCTTAAGATTACCTTTGCCTTGGTCTCTCTACGCACCCAATTCTGAACTGAGACGGTGGATGGTGTCAATTTGGTTTTAGATGGTGTCAATTTGGTTTGGTTTTAACACATGATACTATGTACAAAACATTGTAGCATTCCATTAATGTTTGGATTTTAAACTTCCAATTTTTGTAATAGTCTCCATCTAATTTTGTGGACTCATTTAGGTATTGAATCCACTAATGTATTTACCATTTTAAAGTATAAGTATTTTCATAATAAACAGAAAAAATCTCCCAGATCGAAAGCAAATAATATTAGATTGAACATATATTGCAATATCAGAAGATAAACCATCATTAAATTTACCAAATTTGTGAGGTTTGAACCCCATACCTGTAACTGACCAAAAATGACATACGATTTCCCGGATATAGAACCTAACACATTTGACATGATCTTCATATGCATAGGGCTACAGGAATCAATGCTGGCTGCAACAACGACATCGACAGGGTACAACGTACTACATTTAGATCTGTGCCCCTTCTATGGCCTCCTTTGGACTTCTCTATCTTTGGACGTCTTTATGCATGGGCTGCTGTAGGAGGTCATTTACCCTTCATGTCTCCCAATCCTACTTAAATCGATGGTTCAACTAAATTCATTGGAGCACCCGACAGTGAGGACATAGAACTCGAACCTGTGATCAATCGAGTTTAGCACTTAGAGTTTGAGATCTCAAAGCCCTGGCTTGGAACCCTTAGGTCCTTCCAGAGACTTCAATTTGGACCTAGCGAGGTTGAAGCTTGCATTATACGGAGGTATAAATAGAATTCACCACACCAGGGAAAAAGGGTTGGGTTTTTCTCTCCGTTGTGTGTTCGATCCACGCTCGGGACTTGATTCACTATACACTTCACAAATTTAAGTTGCACACCCGATTCCCCTGAGTTGCTACTCCCGCAGATCAACAAGACGAGTGTAGTGCGTATCAATAGTTCAGTTCAACCTTAAATAAGAATCGGTCAATATGTTCGCTGAAGTTTCAATTGGTCCACCCGTCTTTCATTTGCCAATCAATGAAACGATCCGTAATGAACACACTTAAGCCGCAAATAAGAATCGGCCAATGTGTTGAATGGATTTTCAATTGGTTCACCCGTATTTTATTTGCCAATCAATGAAACGATCTGTAATGAACACGCACAGATCCCAGCGCTGCAAAATAACCCGCCAGATTTGTGTTGCTTCTTTCGGATGATCTGATTTGATCCACCGCAACATATTTGACAAAAATAGAATTGGTCAAAGCGTAGTGGAGCCTCGACTCAGTACTCATAGCAGTGCTCAACAACGCAAACTTGTCTCACAGCCTTCAAGTATTTTATTTGCCAATCAATGAAACGATCTGTAATGAACACGCACAGATCCCAGCGCTGCAAAATAACCCGCCAGATTTGTATTGCTTCTCTCGGATGATCTGATTTGATCCACCGCAACATATTTGACAAAAATAGAATTGGTCAAAGCGTAGTGGAGCCTCGACTCAGTACTCATAGCAGTGCTCAACAACGCAAACTTGTCTCACAACCTTCAAAAAAATGCATGCAAATCAAAATCTCGCTGAGACTAATGGCACCCTCTCTAACAACGCAGATCAGGGATAGGGCCTTTGTCTCTGATATCAAAATAAAGATAACATAGAAATGGCAGGAGAGACTATTATATTAGGCTCACTGCCGCCGCATACAACCAACCAGTACATGATAAAGTCCCAGTATAGCAATGGGACTGATAAGCACAACTACATATAAAATAAAAGACTACTATTTAGCTACATGCCATTTATATTGGAAAATAACCAGATCTAGAATACGAGTTTGGAAATCATACAATTTAGTATATTTATTTAGGCATTATCTACTAAGTCACCAATTTATTTTATGTGGAAGGCCATTTTTCGCTGTCATTTTTTATGGCGGGAATAGATTTAAAATCATAAAAAACCTTGAATCACTTAAAATTCTGAAACTTAATACTTATATTCCAAATTTCCAAAAAATTCCGTTAAATTTCTTAAAAAAAACATCTCTTCATTAAACTACTCAATTCATTTATCTATTATCTATGATATTTAAAAGTGTTAGTAGTCACATGTTTTATTGTAAAGCCAAATTTCCAAAAAATTCCATCAAATTACTAAACAAAAACATCTCCTCATTAAACTACTCAATTCATTTATCTATTATCTATGATAATTAAAGGTTTTAGTAGTCACATGTTTTATTGTAGGACGCTTGTCGTCAATATAGTTGTTTATTTCATTATACACATCCCTCTTTCAACACAATGCAAAATGGACATTGAAGATAATGCCAGTAGCATGGCCCATACAGAGGATAATAAAGTGATTTGGTGGGGATTTTATTATTATTGAATGACTTAAGTTAAGAGTCATTATTTTTTATATTTTTTAGAAAATTTTTGGCGTAAATCACATTGGAATATATTTGTCAACACGTTTGGAACCAACCAGTATGGTTTTTCGTCAAGACAAATTGTACATAATGTATAAAAACCAAATACACGATTTTATATAATCATGATAAAATTACACATTGAAAAGAAATCACACCAAAGCAAAGGTTAATGCCACATTGATAACATGTAGCAATTTTAATAGCTAAATTGAAGTGGTGCATTTATTGTTTTGGATAGGACTAATTATTATGCATGACGTGTGAAGACCAAATGCACAATTATATATGATCATGATAAAACTACAAACTGAGAAGAAGAAAGCACACCAAAGCAAAGTTAAAGAGTTAATGCCACATTGATAACATGTAGCAACTTTAGTAGCTAAATTGATGTGGTACATTTTGATTTATTTTGATATTGACATATACCATATATTATTACTTGTCATGTTGAGATAGAAGACTTTATCTATTTATTTATTTTTTATTGCAACTTTATATTTAAATGTTATTTTTAGTGTTATTATTGTTTTTCTTATCGAACATTGTTGCTTTTTATTGTGATAATTTTCATCACTGACCAAAATTAAATAAATATGAGATAGAAATTTTTTTAATTTTATTATTAATATTAAATTTTATTAAATAAATATTAATATAATATTTAAAATAACTTTATTATAAAATATCTTCATAAAATATATATATATATATATATATATATATATAATATATAAATATATAATATATATTAGTGAAAAATAAAATAAATTGTTGTTACTATTACTACAAAATAATTTTGAAAAATATGCAGAAATTAAACCGAAAAGACAAATGTATAGTACGTCATTTCTAAAATTGAAGAAACAAATGTATAATACATCCGGCATGTCGTAAGAAACAAATGTATAATATATCCGGCTTGTCGTTACGAATAAGCCACCACCCCATATGGTTCTCCAACGTAAATATGTATGGGCTAGTTCTCCACACACCTTTTTATTTTTAAGAATAAAGTTTAATTTTAACTTGATTATATGTTGGAATAGTTAGTTATATTGGGCTTACATCGATTTTCAGAATATTTTGAAAAATAAAAACAAGCAATAACATTTATCCAATTTCGAAAACGTTTGAAAATAAAAAATACCGTTTGTTATCACGATGATCATTCTGTAAGGCTGTTTATATTTGCATGTCAAAATTAAAATAAACGATAATTTATAATTAGTGGCCTTATATCAAAGACAAGGTTAGAGATATTCTTTCATTGCTTAAATGGAAGTTAATTATGCACTTAATTTATGCAATGTTCAATTAGGTTTAGTTTTTCCGGGTCGAAGAAAGATTTTGTTTAAATAGATTAAGTTTAATGTTTACTATGTAAGATATATATATGTATATGTATATGTATATGTTTAGAATATGCGAGATATATATATATATATATGTTTAGAGTATGTAGTTGGAAATTTACCATATAGATTCACTTCAATAAAGGATAATGTTGACGATGTCTGTTTGGTATGGGATAAGGTTATGTGCATTCACTTGAGATAGATTTAGTTTGGGTGGATAGCTACAATATGGAAATTATTTATTTATTTTTATATATCAATGGATTGGGATAAGTTAGATCTAAATTTATTAAGGTAATTATAAATAAAGTTAAAAAATTATTAGGTGAATAGTTGAGAATTAATTTTTACATAATGTTTTAAATATTTTTAATAGTAGCCACAAATTAAAGATTAAGATTTATTTTAAAATTAGTTAGTTTTTTTTATCTTTTTTAATTAAATTGATTAATTACAAAATGTCCTATGAACATGAGTTGTGAGTTTGTAGACAAGTGGTATTAGTAAGGCATGATATTGGCCTTTGGTATTGTAAAAATTCTATATACATATTAAGAATATCAATATTAAATTAGAGGTAAATCTACAAGGTTAAAAATAGTATTACATAACTCACATATTAATTCTTATAATAATAATTTTTTTATACAAAAATGAGTAATATTGAATCAAATTTGCGCTATGTCATAGCAAAGTACATGGGCATTACATATTCGATATTCAGATTAGATGATAAGCCATGGATATCACTGACCTTCTACGCAAAAAGTACATGGGCATTACATATTCGATATTCAGATTAGATGATAAGCCATGGATATCACTGACCTTCTACGCAAAAAAATCCAAAGAGACTAACTAAGAGAAGACTCCTGATATGACTACATGATTACATAAAAAGACCCAAAACTACTATTAGAGGGCAAACTTATATTATGTCTGCATGATTACACAAATCAGAGGACCATATCTAACAAAACACTAGGTAGTCTCACATCTGCATGATTAGAAAAATTAAAAAATCCACATGTCGAGCTTGTAAGAGACGTTAATCACTATATGTAGTTGGGTTGTTGAGATCTATCTCTCGTTTTCCGTTATCATCTTGATACTTTTAAAAAAAAAATTGTACTTCTTTACTTAGCTTTATGTCCAAATATTCCTTAGGGCATCAACTTCATCAACGAGACAAGAGAACTGGAATTGGAGAATCAAAAGCTTATCCTTAAGCTCAATCTGGGAATGAGACATTTGGCAGAACTTAACTTGTAAATCATAATCTACCCTGTGGAGTGCTTCATGGGAGGTCGAGCAATGAGAGAATGGATTGTCTACTGAGGGGGGCTCTGAGTCTAATTCAATGTTCATTGTACTTCTTTACGGAGAAAGCAGATCGTGATGGAAGAGAGAAGGAAGCAACACCAATAATCTACTATTACCTTTCGAACCTATAAAGTAGAGAGGCTACTGTAGACTAGAAAATAGAAGTATGGACCATAGAATTGACACTATTTCCATATACATTTGGTGGACTCATAGGAAAAATGAAACAAAACTTTAGCACAATCCCATTAACAACCCTGGAACCAAGATATGAGTATAATTCCATGGGATTTCCATCCAGACCCAACTTTATGCAAAATAAAGTGCTAAAACTGGAAATTGAAATGTACCTTCCTTAAAAGAGGTTTGTGTCAGACTGAGACTCACAAGGTATAATTGTCCCAAATCTTTTAGATTGGCCTCTGAGCCAACTATCCTAGGGTTCCAGAATTCCCACGAATAGGAATGCCTCACCCACCCTAACATTGTCCACTTGAATAATTGAAGCCTAAATTAGAGCTCTTTACAGAGCTTCCAAAAGGGAAACCCTTTTAATGCCACAATTGAGACTCAGAGCCAAATCAAGGCCAAATTTACAGTCATCTAAGTAGGTAACATACTTGGAGAGGAATGGAATATAGCTAAAGAGAGGCACCCATCCAATTTAACTCTCCATCCCCTATCATTCCACATGAATTCCATCTCCATAACATTAAATTTCCATGTGCATCAACCCAAAAGGTTCATCATTAAACTGAGAGAGGGATAATTCCAATGTTTAATGAGGTGAGCTCTGATGTTTCGAGTATGCGAGGCAGGAAGAAGTGCCTTTGCATGACGATGGATTTTGTAACTTGACATGTTTTGAAGAGAGACCGTGCCAACATAAAACCTCATGTATGCTTGAATGGTTTGTGAGCCACAATTGCTAGTAGCGGGGAATAATAGAGAATGGGAATGAATGGGAAGGGGATAATAATCAATATTCTTTTTTTCAAAAACCATATTCCAATAGAAATAGAGCCAAATGATGATCCCTTCTTGTAGAGACATTTGTGCAATTAGGGAATTAAACATTTGTTCCTTTGTTCATTGGTCTTGACCTCAGATTCATCCAAAGAGCTAGCCTGGTTCATCTTCATATCAAATTCCCTATTATTGATTCTGACAATATGATAAGCATTACTAGAGTGAAGAGATGTCATTAAACTTCCAATTCTTCGAGGAACCCTAGCTAGAGAATTTTCTTTTGGATTCTTTTCACTATTAAGATACTAGATTGTAATTAACGAGTCTCTTAAGATGATTAATTCTTCCACACCCTTGTCTTTGATGATGAATAATCCTTGCAGGAGCCCATACATTTCACCTTGATTGTTAGATATTCTTCCTAGGCCCCAAGAAAAATTTACTTCAGTCATTCCATCGATATTATTTAAAATCCCTCCCATCCTGCTACCCCTAATTCTTATAATTATAATTTAAATTAAAGTTATAATTTAATTAGTTTTTATGATCTTTTTAATCTTAAAAATATGAGATATATTATGGAGCAAGTGTTTTGATGTTTATTGATTTGTACAAACCATTTAATTTCATTTATATGACTATACTAATCATTCATTATATATATATAATATATATATATAACATAATATTATAAATCTTTCTTTTCTTTTTTTATTTGTATTTTTATCTTCTATGTAGTTCACAGACCTTAGTGACTATTACATCCACAGAATATTTGTACCAAATAGATCCACCCAAAGAGATCACTTCTTTTTAGCTCAACCATGAATTTTGGCCTCAAAGTTATCGAGAAAATTTAACGTATATCTTCTAAATAGTCATTTAATAGTCATTTAAGTAAATAATAAATATTATCGAACGACCAATGTCCGGCTATTGTAACATTTAAGGCTCCCTGTCATCGTTGACACTCACATATGCTCAAGTATGTTCGTTGTGCAAATAAGGTAGGCAACTCCCTTCCGAGATACATTTCCTTTCTCCATTGGTTAAACCAACGTACTATGGTCATGATGATTTATTCATTTAGATTTGTTTCGCAAGTGTTATGGATAAAGAACTTTCTTAGGGATTTGTTGTAGTTCACAATTATTGATGATACAATACACTCTTCCACGGATGTTTGGGTTATTATTCACATTCATAATTGGTGATGTTTGGTTTTATAATTTTTTTAAATATGATACTTAGTTTTATATATGTTTTTAATATTATTATTACAGAGTTCTGTAATACATTTGTGTTCATTATCATTTTTATGAATATTTGTGTGTAATTGAGCTTCTTAATGGTTAACAAAAACTTTTTGTGATATAATGGAAATTATGGTGGGTGAGATTCATTCATATTTCGGATCATGGTGTGTCAAAATTTATAAAAAGTTTTGCTTAATCTATTAATTAGCTTTATCACTATAATTATATCAAATAAAATAAATTATATTAATGCTTAACAAAATTAGTAAAGATTAGTATTTTTAATTAAATATAATTAATTAAATTTATTATTATTATTATTATTTATTAATAGATCTGAGGAGAATGGACATAGGCTAGAGTTTAAAGAAATGAGGTCTGACGTGAATTGTCATACTCATCTTATCTAATTTAATGATGAATTTCCCCAAGACTGAAAGAATTTCTCTAATTTTATATGTGCAATAATGCAAGGCAATGTTGTTCCAAATGGGTGCTCTTCTCGTAAATCGAAAGGGTGGCGTGTTTAGGAAGGTAGCATAGTGGAAGAGAGTGTTCTCTTAATGACACATGGGAGGCAACTCAAAGTGCCATAATTACACAAGCAGATGAAAACAAGGATTCAATTTGGAGTTTTGCTGGAAAATAGTTGAGGCAAAACTGGTGCTAGTAACAACTCACAAAGATCTTTCCTCTACATGTGATTGTTCCCACTCAATTTTTCCAATCGTACCATGTAATATTAATCCCAAGCATGGGGTTAACTTAAAGGATATTATCAGGTGCATGTTGGGACTAATAAACCACTAGTCTCTATCCCTGTCTAAAAAACCACATGTAAAACATCTATCAATTGCATGCACTTGGATAATAAACCACTGGTGATTGTTATGATAGAGAAACCAGCACTACTTTTCAGGCTACTGGTAAACCACCTTTAAGATATTTCACAGGACTAATAAACCACTAGTCTCTATCCCTGTCTAAAAAACCACATGTAAAACATCTATCAATTGCATGCACTTGGATAATAAACCACTGGTGATTGTTATGATAGAGAAACCAGCACTACTTTTCAGGCTACTGGTAAACCACCTTTAAGATATTTCACTTCCATAGCTCAACGAGTGAACTATCCAAAAAATTCTAACTCTCAGTCTATGGACCTCGCATGAGGGTGAGAAGTTATGGGACATAATTGACATAAATGCTTATGATTGGGAGCATAACATGAAACCTTCTCCAATTTCCAACAAAACCTAGATTTCACAAATTATTAACTTAATTTGAGTACCATTGTGATTGTTGAGTCCACCTGAATACAATTATGTGTGAAATTATTGGGATAGTTAACCTCTATCGCTATATGTTAACTAGGTCATTGGCGTAGTGAGTTTAGTGTATGTCTTTCATGAATTGGGTCACCAAGTTTCATTTATATGTTAAGAAAATTAAATAATATATAGATTTACCTTCCAGTTGTATGTATTCTAATTGAATCCTTTATTGAATGGAGGTTAGGTTTTGTGTATTTTTTATTTCTTGAAATCACACACACAGAGAGTTGCATATAAGTGCATATATATACAAATATGGGTTGTAACATCAAAACTTCATTCCCATGGTTTACAAAATTTTACCCACTCCAATAAATCACACTCATGAGTTGGTGTTTGTAACACCTCAACAATTTGTTTTATATACCTATGTCTTGAGAAACTGGTTGGGTGACACCCATTTTTTCTATTGTTTTATTTTAGTTCACCTTTACGCCATTGTGAAATGTGTGTGTGTGTGTGTGTTCGTTGAAAAGATTCTAGTTGTAATATATTTTTTGAGAGCATATGTTTTAGTGAATAAACATTGGATGGTGAAAATCTAGAAATTTCCATAACTTTTGCTAAAATTTCACCTTAAATGGATCACTCAACTATACAATACCAGCTGATATTGTTTTCTCAATGGCTAATTTGGCCCAGGTATAAACCAATAGAAGCAGTTTGGCCTAGGATAATGTTAAATGTGGCCTAACCATAAACCAATAGAAGCAGTTCGGCCTAGGCCGATTGTACCTTGAATAAACAATATTTGGATTTATGAAATTTGTTGACATGATAAAAAACGACCCTTGGACAACTTCAATGTAAACAAGAATTCCATGGGGCCATTGACACGTTAAAATATTTCAATGTAACAAGGAGTTAACGGGTTACTATTTACGTAACCATTCCTTGAATATACATCTAACAGATCACACAATGTATTATGAATGTGTAAAGGCTTAGGGCCCCTACCATCAATGGGGCGATGGGTGAGCACCTCACCATACAAAATGCATATAATGATTGGTGATAAGTGTGTAGTAGTGCACTAGGGCCCAGATCCTTAGACCCTTCATGGGGTGGTGGGATGGGGTTCATTCTTCATGTTTTTTTAATTTAGTTACAATGGCCATGAGTGTCATGAGAGGAAATTTTAGCCTAAAAGTGCTCATGAATTTTTCACATAATTTCCACGTCATAACATGTAAACCAATTAAAATCCTTTAAATTTAAAAGGAGGTATATGTCCTAAATAATTTTAAATCATTTAATTTGGGCATCCGTAAAATAATTTATTATTAATTTGTATATCTATAAAATATTTTGTTATTAATTTGGGTATTGTGAAATAAATTTTATTTACCTACTTCCCCATATGAATTAGAACACTGAAACCTTTATTAATACAATATATATATTGATATCAATGAAAAGATACAAATTAAAAGTGTGGACACATTTGATATTAATAACCATGCTGAAAAAAGCACCAAAAGAAATAGTTAAATATAAAATATATTTAAGGTAACTTGCACGATGAATCAATACTTTCTGAAAGAATAGACCATAATAGAGAAGCTGGAGTTCTTCCAAGGTGTTTCCAAGTGTTGTCGATGTGACAAAAACCTTAAAACAAAAATTCCTACACTTGAATTTTGGAGCCTCCTTGTGATCCCATAATCTGTCAATTCAAGTTTTTAATAGTCACTTCATGGTTGATTGATGTTTTTCTCAAGACTCTAAGTGTTGAAATTACTTTCTCACACATGCTTAGCCTTTGATGCATTCAAAAGCACACTCTTTTTAGAAAGTATAACAATCAATTTCTACCCTTGAGGACATGCATTGCGCAATATTCAAAAGTAGTTCTTGTACAATCCTTAGTGACTAAAACTACACAATCCTTAGTGGTAGACATTACGCAACTCATGGAAATTGTGAAGTCCCTCAGGATAGTAACTACGCAGTTGTTAGGGACAGTGAATGCGTAGTCCTTATGCACAGTTAGTGCGCAATTTTAGTTGAGTGTGAGGGTGATATTATTCCAATCAGTGGTGTCACCCCTCATAGTGGTAGCCACCTCACTCTTGTTTGCTCTCTATGTATAAAGAATCTAACTTAAAGCTATTTTCACAATTATCTCTTTCTTTCAATATCTATGCACTTGGAGGATAAGGGGCATTCTCTCACTCTCATTTGCAACTATACTTTCATTTGGTGTGAGATTTCTCAAATTTCACTTTTGTGTGCTTTTATTTTCATAAGTGTCACTTTAACTGTCATGACTGTTGCTTTTTTCCTGCTTTCAATTTCACAAGTGTCTCTGCTGTTTTCTTTTTCTTTCTCATGTGTTTCTTTCTCTAGATTTAGTTTTTTCAAGTGTCATTTTCACATATTCTTACTCTCACAAGTGTCTCTTTTTCCTACTTCCAATCTTACATGTGTCGCTTGTGTTTTCTTTGTGTTGGCAGATATTTCTTTCATTTGTTTTCACACATCTTAAGAGAACATCCTAGAGGAAATTCTGGCACTCTCTTCTACATTAGCTGATCCTATCTATCGTAAGGACATCTGCTAGTGATTTCCAATGGCTTAACACATTTTCTAGTTGCATTAAACACTTGTGTTTCAATTTGTATTGTAAGTGTCACAAACCTATGCTTCAACTATCACACTTAGAAATAAGTGTCGCTTTGTTGTCATTTCAAAGTATTCATGTTGATTTTGAGTATTTTTCTTTCTCTCAGCTTGTGTTTGATGGTGTACATGTGTGAGATCACTTTTTTAGAGCTTGTTTACATGTTTTGTTCTCCCATGTTCCATTGATCCCACACTTAGCCAATTTTGGAGATCTCCTTTTCCTCACATCCTACATGCTTTAACTCCTAACCAAAGGGTGAGAAAATCATGAACTCTTAGCCAATAGTAGTTACACCTTTACCCCTTATAAATGCACATTGCGTCATCTTGAGGACAACATTGACAATAACATTCTGCAATCCTGAAGCACAGTCTCTCAAGACTCCTCCTTACACTTGTTCACTATGCTCAAGACTAACTCATGCTTGCCTCCATTGTACATGGTGTATTTCTAGTGGGTAGTGAGTCATCTAAAGACCCTTGCAATGAAAAAATACACAATACAAAGGATCTCTCTTCTTCATGATGGATTGACCATCCTCAAGTTATAGAAACCTAACTTTCTGCTCCTTGCACCTACCAACTATGTAATCCCTTCACCAAGTGAGTCACTTACTATGCTTTGTGGAGGTCTAGTGGAAAGTAGGTTCATCTCTGGGTCACTGCTAAGCTCAATTGTGTAATCCTTGGGGTCTTATCCTCAATCACTGCACACTATGAAATTTCCTTTCCTTGTCTTGCCTCAGTTGCACATTGTGCAATTCCAATGGATAGTTGGGTCATCCCTCAATCCCCGTGATGCTCAAATATGAAATTCTTACCTCCTTTTCCTTGAGCACTACTCAGTGCACATCATCAGTCAACAAGCTCATCATCCTTATCTCCTAGACTTCCCCATGGCGAAAAACCTTGAAGAAGTATACCCCTATTGTGCATTGTGTAGTTCTAGTGGATAACCTAGCCATCCCTAGGTCCCTATAGTGCTTAACTGTGCAATCCCTAGACCCTTTCTCACAAACACTTGCCCATTGTCCCATCATTATGAATATTTTGAAAGAGAAAATATATATAGAATAGGTGATTATGGGACTGATGTTGTCTTGTCATGAGTGAATTTATTTACAGGTGATATCACTGTACCATGAGAGGATGATGAAATAATGGTCAATAAGGAGAGGTCATGATAAGGACAGCTATAGAGACAAGTCACAAAGGTACTATCAAGGAAGAATAGAGGAACCTTGGACCATGACAGATGTATGGAGACCAAGATGACATGAAAGGCTCTAGTACTATACTTAGATCCTTTGGTGATCCGAATTTAAATAGGAATGCAACAAATTATGGATATAACCATAAATATAGAGATGCAGCAAAAATAACACTTCATTTCATTAATATAAGATACTAAAATATTCTTACAAACAAAATGGAAATAAGACTAGCTCAGGCGATGGTAGCTTATCTCTGAGAAGAGATGTGGCGACTACATGCCTCTAAACTCTATTAAAATTAGGCTTGAGGGCCTATTTATTATTGAGAAATAATGGAAAAAACCAAACATCCAAAAACCTAACCCTAAGAGATAAAACACCAAACTATGGGTCCCGTTGGGTAAATTGGTACATCAACTTATCGGGGTCATAACTTTGGCAAACGACCTTCGCTTGACACACACATACATTGCTAGAAAGATCTATCTGAGAACTACAACTTCTCACAATAAATATTGAGTTGAAAACCCATATTCTCCAACGTTTATTTTCCAACAAAACGTCGTTTAGGGCCTCAAAAATGGCTCTAGAAGTTTAGGGCCCGAAAAATTGCCATAAATAGTAAATTGTGCTATAATTAAGGAAATTGGAAGATTGAAAGAAACAATGGTGGGGGTCTAAGTGGAATAGGTGGGTGGCCCCCAATATCCACCTAGATCGTTCCTCCCCACTTAGGAAGAAATGGTCCCCATTGCATTGAGTTGCTACATGAGATGAGGAAACTTATGCTAAACTTGGTCCCTGGTGAGCCACTTTCCCTGGTGAAGGAGTTGGCCTACTTTGACAACTTGATATAGTTGGATCCTTGGCTATCAGGTGTTCTTGATCTGAGTTTCCATGATTCGATTAGTTGTGTCTTGTTCTGTGCAGTCTAGATTTAACTCTATAGGTGTGAGTTGTTCTGCAATGTATGATGTGTCCAGCAATGATGGGAAGTATGGTTGAAGGCAGTCCACATTGAACACTAGGTGTAGGCCAAGGAATGGGGGAATGATGAGCTGAAATAATTTTTCTCCCACAACATTGGTAATGGTGTACGAATCATATCAGAGTGATTTGAGTTTCCGATAGGCTCTGATAAGGGTTTCCTTCTGCAAATGTAACCAGAATTTATCGCCCACCTGAAACTTTTGTGGCACCCAATGTTGATCATGTCGCTACTTGTACTTGGCATTTGATTTCTCCATAATGTCATGGACCTACTGGTAGATGTGTTGGACTAGTTCAATAAATTTGGTCGCTTTATCAACCTCAGACAATACATTTGTGGATTCGGTCTGTGTAGTCACATGACGCATGACAACATTAATAAGACACAATGATTGAAATCCGAGACCCACTTGAAAGGGATTGCGATGAGTCGAGATATGGATATCTCTATTATAACTATGGTGCACATATGGAAGACTCTCATCCCAGGTTTGAGGATGCTTGGAGTTGTACATGCGAATTATGTGCACTATCATCCTATTGATGACCTCAATCTGGCCATCAGTCTGAGGATTGAAGGCAGTGGATTTTGTGAGCTTGGTGTCTAATCGTGTCCAGAGGATTGACGAGAATGTGGTCAGGAAACTGCTATCCTGATCTAATATAATGGTCTGCGAGATCCCAAAATGTATACATATTCATTAAAAGAAGAGTGTGTCATTGTCCTCTGCTATGATACTCTTCTTTCAAGTTGCCAATATAGCCATCTTAGAAAATTTGTCCATGCCCACAAATACACAGTCGTTACCATGCTTGGTATAAGGGAGGCCCGACATATAGTCCATGGAGATGGATTTCCACGGCTAGCTGAGAGTAGGCAGAGGAGTGCGAAAGCCTTGCTTCTTGATGGTTGGCTTGGCAATGGTGCAGGCAATGTAGGATTTGATATATTTCCCAACATCCAGTCGAAGTTTAGGCCAATAAAAGTAATTTTTCAATACAACCACAATGTTCCCCACAGCAATTTCATTCTACCTGACTACAGTGTGCCTCCCAGATCAGATTGGCATGCTCGCTTGAAGGAACACAAATGTGGCCCATGTAGCATAATAATGCATCCTAGAGGTGGAAATTGGTAACTTTCTTTCCATCTACTAGCATATGGTATGTGGAGGCGAACTCTGGATCATTTTTGTATGGTTGTGGTGATCCAAAGGTCTTGTGACCATAAGTTGAGAACAGTAGTCACCGCTGCAACTGGGGTCGGTTAAGGTAGTCTACAACATGATTGGTGCTTCACTTTTTGTATTTAATGTTCAAGTGGAATTGTTGCAGATATGTAGACCATTTATGATGGTGGTCATTCTGCAACTTCCCCTGTGTCTGTATAAACTGAAGAGGTTGGTCGTCGGCGTGGATGAGTGTCTCCTTCCCCCATAATGTAGTTCTTCCACTGTCATCAAGCCTGCATGATGTAATACATCTCTTTATCATAGGTGGGGTAATTCTGAATTGTATCAGAAAGTGTCTCACTATGATATGCCACTGGATGCCCATGTCGGGTGAGGACTTCACCAATAACATAGTCTGAGGAATCTATCTTCATTTCGAATGGTTGTTGCAGGTCTGGTAGTGTGAGTACCAGTGTAGAGCAGAGGTGGTGCTTCAACTCAACGAAGGCCTTCTGTTGGGACTCAGACCAGGAGAACTTTTCTTTCACCTCGCCCTTAGTAATCTGACTCAAAGATCAAGTGATATGGGAGAATCCCAACACAAAACCTCCGATAAATATTTGCAATACTCAAAATGCTGTGAAGCTCCGTTAGAGTGGTCGGGGTTGCTAATCCTGAATGACTTGGATCTTGGTCGGGTCCACATGCACGCCATGGTCATCTATGATGTAACCCAAGTATTGGACTTGGCTCATGCCAAAGTTGCATTTCTCCAAGTTGACACGCAGTTTGTGCTGTCGAAGGGTTTGAAGGACATGCCAAATGTGTTTCAAGTGTTCTTCCCAACTGTTGCTGAAGATGAGGATGTTGTCCAGATAAACCACCACAAATGAGTTGGAGAAGGGCCACAAGATGTCATCCATTAGCCTCATAAAAGTGGAAGGGGCATTTGTCAACCCGAAGGGAATAACCAACCATTCAAAAAGGCTTTCCTTAGATTTAAATGTGGTCTTCCATACATCTGTGGGCACAATTGGAACTTGGTGATAACCAGACTTCAGATCGATCTTGCTGAAATACTTGGCCCCCTTTAGTTGGTTGAGCAGGCCATCAATCTATGGGTTTAGATACTTGTTCCTAAAAATGATTTTGTTTAGTGCTCGATAATCAATGCAGAGCCTCCAAGTACCATCCTTCTTCTGTACAAGTACAATCAGGCTCTCACAAGGTGAGGAACTTGGTCGGATGTGCCCTTTTTGTAGCAATTCTTGGATTTGATGCTTGACCTCTTCATTTTCTATAATGGAGAGGTGATATATCATCTCGTTGGGTAGAGGTGATCCGAGATTTAGATTGATTGGATTCTTGACTTGATAATGCATGGGTACCCCTGTGGTTCAAGAGAAGATGTCCCTATATTCTTCCATGACCGCATCCACCTGCTTCTGCTGCTTGGAGGAATCCCTACTGGAGATCATGGATTTGACTACAACCTTCCCCTTACTTTGGGAGTGAATCAGAAAGAAAATTAATTTCCCAGTCTAGGATATGACCTTACTGCATTGTTTAGTAGAGATCAAAGAGATGGCGGTAGGTGGGGCTACCTCCAGTATCTTGTATAACTTAGTACCCAAAGAAATAATAATAGCGAGGGGTCTAGACTCATATACAACATTCCACTTCTATAAGTATGGTTGACCTAATAATACATCACACACTTCAAGAGGAGAAACGTCACACAATACCTCATCTGTGAAGGGCTTGATGCTGTAGGGAAGGTGACACTGCTGGCTAACACGAAGATCATGTCTTTGGTGAAGCCACCTGATGGTGTACAACTGTAGATGTGTTGTAGTTGGTAGGCTCAGCTGATTCACGACCTCTGTTGAAAATGAGGTTCTCTTGGTTCCCACTATCGACAATGTAATGCAACAGAGAACCCTTCACCCACATCTGTGAGTGGAATAGGCGTTCCCCCTCTTCTGGATCTTGAGGATCGATCTTATGGATTTTGGTGGTTGCCACAATGGTGTTGGGCTCTGCATCAATGATATGCTTCCCTTTTTCTTTCCCCTTGTTGGGTTCTGACTCAGAGTCAAAACATGTGTTGGACTCAGAAGCCTTCATCTTGACCACCAGCGACTGCTTGGCCTGACACTCACTTGTGTTGTGACTGGAACTCTTATGAAACTCACACCACTTTCCCATGTCTTTCTTTTACTTCGTGGTGTTGTTCCTTGCTTGTAGTTTTGATGATTTATGGTGTGTCACCCTGCCTTGGCTTTGTCCTTTGCTCTATGGATTGGGGGAGATTTTCCCTTGCTTTAGATTCATAGATCCAAAGTCTCTCTTTTTCTATTTAAACTTCTGCTCGATCTTGACAACATATCATTATGTCGTGGCGAGCAAGGATATGTCGGGGAACTCCATCTCATCCTGGATGTACCTATGTAAGTAGTCACAATACTTGAGTACAAAATGTTTCTCAAAATCTCTTATACCCAACTTCATCCGAAGGGTATGAAAAACATTTTTAAACTTTGGCACATGTTGGTCCCTTCACTATCGCAGCATAGTCCACTTTATATATTTACCCTCATAGCTCTCGATAGGGTAGTAGTGCTCCTTGATGGCGTCTCAGAATGAATCCCAAGTGGTTGCGGCCGAAAATAGTGAGGCCATACTTTCATCCTTCTTCTCACATTAGGTTTCCCACTAGTCCTTGACGTGGGGGGTGGAATTGAGCAAAGAAAAAGTAATATTTTCCCGACTAGAAAAATCACGAATAGAAAAATATCCTTCTAGCACATTTAGTCATATATCTACAGCGTCCACATCTATCTGACCCTCAAACATGGGAATGTCAAAGTTAAATTGTACCTTAAAGGGCGTGGCACTTCGAGAGTAGTTGTTGGAAGTAGATGTGTCGCCCTTGGGTAGCCGCTTAAGGATTTGGGCAAAGTTGTCCATCATCGCGCTCCTCTATCGCTCGACAGCTTCTTTGAGCAAGATTTTGAAAGGATCTCCTACCCCCTCATCTTTATTTTATTCCACCATGGGAGGCCATCGAGATTTGAGAGTTTGGCCTTGCAAAGCTTTGATCAGTTCAAGCCCTAACTCCTTATATCCTGACCTCGTTGGGCACATGCAAAGAAAAACAGAGAAAGAGAAAACTGCTCTGATACCACTGATATGAATTTAAATAGGAGCACAACAAATTACAGATATAACCATAAATATGGAGATGAAACATAAATAACACTTCATTTCATTAATATCAAATACTGAAATATTCTTATAAACAGAATGGAGATAAGACTAGCTCTGGTGATGGTAGTTTATTTCTGAGAAGAGATGTGGCAGATACATGCCTCTGAAGTCCGTTAAAATGAGCCTTGAGGGCCTATAAATTGTTAAGAGATAATGGAAAGCCCAAAACATCCAAAAATCTAACCCTAGGAGATGAAATGCCAAACTATGGGCCCTATTGGGGTAAATTGGAACATCAACTTCTCGGCATCTAAACTTTGGCATACGAACTCCATTTGAGACACAGAATACCTCGTTAAAAGATCTATCCAAGGACTGCAATTTCTTAAATCTAATATCGAGTTGAAAACCCATATCTATTTTCCGTGATTTCTAAAAAACTTCACTTTAGGGCCTCAAAACGGCTTCGGAAGTTTAGAACCCGAAACATTGCCAAAAATAGGAAATTGTGCTATAATTAAGGAAGCTAAAAAACTAAAAGAAACAATGGTTGGGGTCCAAGTGTAATAGGTGGGTGACCACCAATATCCACCTGGAACATTTGGAAGATAAATAATGAAGTAACTTGCAAATCAATCATGAAGAGATGAACATAGAAACAAAGAGAAGAGCTTTCCCTTTATGCATTGTGAAGTCTTATGTTATCGTCACCAAGTCATGGATTCTCAAAGTGTCACCAAAAGAGTCATATGTTGTTAACGTATTTTACAACAATTTGTGGAATGTAATGTTTTATTTCGAAAAAATGAGAAAAAGTAAAATGTGTGCAAGCCCAAGGCTACCACATGGAATTTCAAAAGTCACTAGAAAGTCCTAAAGTCATGTAGAAGCTCAAACATCACATATGAATTAAAAAAGTCACATGAGAGCTCAAGAGTCATGAGGGAAGGTCAAGAGTCATAAAGGATGTGGAAAGTCACCTCATTTGTTATATATACACCCTCATAGGCTCAAGCAAAGAACTTTTTACCTTGGTTTCTTTAGCTTGGCATAGGAGAGAAGATCATTCTTTGGAGGAGCAAGTGGTTACTTAATGTTCCACTATTGGGGCTCGTGTTGCATCATGTAATCATGTATAATAGGAATTTCACTTAATATATTAATCTCTCAAAGTTGACACACTTTCATGCATATGTCGTGAATGATTGTAAGACTATTTGTTTGTTGTTTGTGGTGTATATTTACATTTAAACATACTAAATAAAATGAAATTTTTCATTGGCTTTGGTATGCATATTCTTAAATGTGCATTGTTACTTTGTTTTATGATCATTGTTATCTTGTGATCTACTTTTCAGGTAAACTAATGATTATTTACATGCTCTTGTGTGTCTCTTTTAAGATAGTACTATTATTTTTATTTTAGAGGCTCACTCTCTTTTTCCCTTCCATGAAAGTACCTTATATACATAACAATTGTATGCCTCACAATATTAACTTGCTTGTTTCAAAGACTGTTTACATAACCTATTACATTGATAATTGCAACCAAGGAACATCTCTTAGAATAATGGTGTTGAGGCCTATTATCTGGATGGGGCTCCTATTCTAAATGATGTGAGGTCTAGTTGGGAATTCATAATGGAGAGACCCCCTTTGTTGGCATATTTCCAACATTGTCAACAAAACCCTAACAACTATCACACAGACAATGATTCATGGAATGGGCCTGAGGCAATTCTCATTTTCAACATGTGTAGTGGTTTATTTAGGGCACCCATATTACTCTAGTAGGACAATGAAACATCCACGGGGAAAGATAGGGTATTTTATTAATCAAGAATAAATTCACAAAGGCTTATCACCACTTCAAATATAGAGCTTCATTTGAATTAAACATTGTTACATTCGTTATAAAAACTACCACCCATTTCTCAAATCTAAATGATTAATGTAAACCCGCAATTTAGTTAAATAAATTTATATTTTTACATTTTCTTTTAACTCATCGTTATCCAATTCTAATAATAAGTCCACTAAAATGAATGTCTTCAGGACTCATATGATCATATCATAGAGAAAGATTGACCTGTCAACATTTGTTTTCACATTTCTTTCAAAGTATTTTGCAAGAGTATTGTAAGTTATAGAAAATATAGAAAACCAAAAAAAACATGATTTTTAGTAGCACATCTCATTTGACTATGAAAGAAAACCATGAACAAATTTGTTTGTGATACATTATCTTCATCTAATGCATCTAAACCAAACTATTGTTTTCATTAATGTCATTAGTTTTTTTTTTTTTAATTAGTCCTTGTTTTTGTGATACATTATCTTCATCTAATGCATCCAAACCAAACTATTTTTTTTCGAAGAGGAGAAAATATGAGCATTTTATTAAAAATAGAGAAAGATCGGATCTCGCCTAGAACTGTTATGTTCCTTCATAATTTCCATACCCCTCATGGGTTTAAAATTGAGCATGATGACTCAATCTAAACAATCAAGCAATATCTCCATGATATAATAATTTTATTCCTATTCCAACTAAAATTTTTCCAAAAATATGGTAGAATCAAAATGTACTTGCATTCCATTACAACTTATTATTTCGATTTTGATCGACTTTTTGTTTTCCTTTGAAATATATTTTTTCCCTTTTTTCCAACTTGGATCAAATACTTGTTTTTTTATGCATCCATAGTGTTTCTCTTTTGAGAGTGGTATTTGATATATTTGTTGCTTTTTACATATGTGCGATCATATCAATAAATTTCCTTTTTAGACTTATGTTGTGAGAATTCAATAAGGGATCATGAATTTACCAAGGTTTGTTGAATGTGATCCTTGTATGTTTATGAATTCAGTGGACCCTCTTTGACTTGTGTTTATTCTTGTTTATCGTTTTCTTCCTCTGGTGAATCTTCTTTATCTTCTTGTTGACTTTCTTTTACCTCCGCCATTCCTTGAGTTTTTTCCTCCTTGTGTACAAAATATTTTTTTGTTTACGCACCTTCCCACCATTTTAGCCTCCAACAACTTTTCTGAACTCTTTTATTCTATATCCTCTTGGGACAATTCTTGCTTACATGTCATGTTTCATAAAATGCTTGACATCGAAATGAAGCTTTTTCATAATAAAGATTTTGAACCCATACACAATTTGTGCCATTAAATTGGTCTTGGTAGGAAAAGACTTATTACAACCCATCTCTTCACATATTCAAACATAAGTGGACTTATGGAAATGACGAGAGCCATGGATACAACTATAATATTTTCCTATTGCATTTCCAATAGTAGCAAACATAGATAAATTCCAAATATGCAAGGGAAGGTTGGGAAGCCTTACCCATGCTAGAGTCAATGAAATTATCACCATAAGCAGGTCAAAAGAAGGGGACTATGGCTACAAGAAGAGGACAAGACTACCCAAAAACTAGGGCCCAAAACCCCACATGGTATTCTTATCCTTGTGATTGGCGAATAGAACAACAAAAAATCCCTTAGCCATTGGGAAAATATTCAGGTCTTGAGACATAGAAATGTTTTCCATGTGTCAGAAAACCACTTATGTAGATGACTTAACCGTGGCCAAAACCCATTAAATATACATACCAATCCAAAATCCAAACTAATATTTTGCACTATTAAAACTTCATCCACTAGAGGGACATTAAAAGCAAGTGATTCATGAATAATTGATTTGTAAACTACCATGGATATTCCACTAGACAATTCATCACAACAAATCTAATAATATTATATTAAAACTTTGAAAATTCTACACTATTATAGTTTATTAAACTTTAAGGTCTATGGATTTAATTGTAATTAGTGCATGCATGCAAATGGAAATTATGCAGAAAATTAGAGAATGAAAAAATATGTTCACACACATATAAGACACAAGATATACTCTCTAGGAAACCCTTTCAATAGAAAACTCGACTGGATGGTGACGTCACTTTGCTCCCTTTCTCTATGTGGAAATATGGATGCAGGTACAAAAAAGTAATGCCTCTAGCCCATGGATTGTTACAGTTCATAGATCCTCTCTGTGTGCTCTACCTCCTATCTCTTTTGGCTATATTCTCTTAGCTATGGAACAAAATTCCCTTGAAAGAATGGACTGCCTCTTCCTCCTACTGGTCCGGTTATAACACAACTCGATAGCCTACTAGTGGTTAAGTTTAACTACATAAACTCTTAACTAGAGTTACAAAATAGACTCTTCTAGATTCTTTTACACCAAAAACATGTGACTAGCCCCTTTTCCATGAATAATGGGGGCTGACGCGACATCCTCCCGAATTATAGGTGTGAAAATCGGAAGGTCGACTTCTGAGTGACATAACTTTTGCATACAGACTCTAATTGATATGCTTCTTACACCGTTGGAAAGGCCTATTTGTGTACAATAGCATGAAATGTGTTTCACTCAAGTAGAAAAAATTTACCCCAAAAAACATCATTTGATGCCTCAAAACACTCTTGGAAGGTTTCAGAGCCCCTTTTGCCAAAGTGGGCCCTGCCGGTAAAAATAGTCCCGTGAGAAGATTACTCCACTTTTTCCACTCCAAATGCATCAAGGTGGATGAAAAAAATATAATGAACTAATTCATATCAATAATCAAAAGGACGTTTCCATATTTCAGCATGGTATTATAAAACATTGTAGCTTAATATGCTTGAGGAGAAAGACTTGTAAAACCAACTGCCATTTCTTCAAGATTCACTGATTTTTCCATGGATATGAAAGTATTCACCATTATGGAATGAAAATATCGAAACAGGATGGAGAGGGCGATGCTACGATGCCTTGCTATGCCAAAACCCTAGCCAATGTGAGTTTTCCTGCTTGTAATCTTCCATTTTTTAATTAGTATTTTTAATATATAACTATTATATTAAAAATTGTAAATTATAGATGTTGAAGTTGATTTTGAGCGAATAATGACAAAAATATGATTTCTTTGATTTACTTTTATCTAAGTGCAAGTGAAATAGAATAATTTTAATCTAGATTGCAATGGTTGCTAGCCTCCAGAAAAAGTCAAATTTCCTTCTTCTTTTTTTGGATTAAATTTTGATGATGAGGTACACTGGGAACCCTAATATGTTGTGTCAATTTGATTTACACATCTATTTTGTGAGCATGTGTCAGCTTCATTCAATATTTTAGCCAAAATGGGAATATTTTTCTCCCTCAAAGTTGGCTTTATGGCATTTGAATAAGTTTTCGCAATTTCCCAGTGAACTCAGGAAAGGATTATATGACCTCAACGGGACACCATTTTTAATACATTTTTATGATCTATAGTGGAAATTAGGGAATTTTTCAACTCGCCTTACAAACATCATAAAAGGCACTCTTGTTTTAAGACATTTTACTGATTCTCGCAACAGAAACCGAGGATTTTGTTTAATGTCTTTGTTTTAAATCATTTATTTGTGCTCTTGTTATAGGACATTTTAGTGATTTTGACAGTGAAGACCAGGGATTTTGTTTGAATATCTAGATTGAAAATAATTATAAATAGGAATTTTTATTTATTTTCACTCTAATCTCACCAAATATTATGAACTTCCTAAACACATTGTATGAAAAATAGTGATAACTTATGAGTTTGATTTTCTATCAACACATAATGATATATTGCGACGAAAGGCAACAAATAGAAGCTCCTAAAGTATTTTTTTATTTTTTTATTTCAACCATATAGTTATTGAATTCGAATTCGATTCAATACTAAAAAAATTAACTATACAAAATACAATAGGGAAAAAACTTGTAAACATATATTTTATAATAGATTTTTTGTAAATTATTGCAATTTATATTGATAATAAAAACAATGTTACATGAGTAACATTTTCCATAGTTCACATAAAGACCAACTAACCCAATCAAGTAGTAAAATAGTAAAATTGCTTAGGACCATACTAGCAAACCCAACACCTAATAAGAGAGCACAATTGTCTAAGACCATAAAAATAATATCAACATTTAACTAGTTTATTCACAAAAACTCAAAGAAGGGAGGTGACAATTCATCATTGACATAATTCATAACCACATTACATATAGCCAAGTAAAGCATACAGTGGCGGCACATAAACAAACAATAGAAAATCAAAATATGCATTGGAATAGCCATATAAAACTCCATTAGTAGCCTCAAGACACCCAAAACAAACTAATCCCTTGCAAAAAATAACCAACTGATGCACTGCATCATTCATAATATACCATGAGTCACACAGTCTTAGGAGCTAATACAACCATCCTCGAAAAGCCTAGGAATTTCTACAAACTCAAATTGAACGAGAAAACCTCCACCAACAGGACAATAATTTTTTAAATGAAACAAATTCCATGCGCTACAGTTGAACCAAAATTAACACCAAAAAGCATTGTAGCCATTTTGCCAAAGAGAGATAGTAGAATTATTTTTCCAGAAGATAGAAAAACAATGTCCTTCATCATAACACTAATACCCGTGACCACATATGCTAGGAAGAAACCATATAAAAAGATTGAAAGTCCTCTAGGGAAATCACATAGGAAAATTGATAGATATGTGGGTCCCAGGTAATTCAAAATAAACATGGAGCATGAAAGAAAAAAAACACCATAGCTCCAAGCACTAGAAAAAGGGATAAGATACATATCACCTAAAGAAACCAACCTATAATACATATATTGAAAATTGAGGACAAAAATACCTGAAACTGCCATTTCTATTCATGGTCCAAAGAAATTAAAGCAGGTGTTTGAGCACTATCATGCGAAAGATTTATCACCGGAGGTATAATCACTCACAAAGAAGTTTCCCACATGAGGCAAACATTGGTCCACATTATCCAGGTAGAAACATTGGTTTTGCAACATTCCCTTAATGTCCTCCAAAGAGGAAAAAGCATTATAATTATCCACTTGTTTTTCCTTAAAAATAAGGTGCAATAGAGTCACCATTTGTTGATGAAGAGTGAGGGAATTCACAAAATGGAGTTTCCTTTCCTCTAACCTACCAGGATCGAGGACCCATTACATATCCTCCCCTGCCAATTCAAAGTCTAATTGATATAGTCGTTCCCCATACTCTTTCATCTCCAACAACAATATTTCCTTTCTTACTTCCAAAGGAACAACATCAAAAAATGTTGCAACAAAGTAATATGAAAAAGGGTGAACCCTTTTGTGCCTAATGTTACCACCACCACCATTGAGCCTAGAAGGCATGAGGAACGCTGCCAACAACGCACACATATAAGAAATCGAGATTTACATAGCACACAAACCAGCCAACCCCTCATCATACTTGGGCATTTAAAACAACAAACCGCCCACATATCAAACATGGTGAAATTAACTACCCATTGCCATGCCATTACACAGAGAAGACAAGTGTAAGGGGAGCGCGCACTCCGAAGAAACCCTAACATATTGAAAACCACCTCCATCGGGGAATATATTTTATAATACTTAAGCATATTATTTGAAATGTATAATTTTTATGAATATTTAAGCATACTATTGATTTTTTTTTCCAATGAATAATCATTATATTTAAAATTTTAAAGAAAAAATATTAAATATTTCCCTTATAGTGATTTATTTTTAATTATCTCCAACATTAATCTCTCCTAGTGATTTTCTTTTTAATTATCTCCAACATTAATCTCTCCTATCTAAGATGCCATAGATGCCATTAATAAGATACCATTGTACAATTTTTTTCAATACTAATATTCACCTATAATTTTTATTTTTATTTATTTTTTCAATATGGAAGTTATTGTTTTTTAATTCTATTCTAGTCACAAGTGCAAACTTACTTTTAAGATTATATTATTCCTATCTTATAAACTTTTCCGAATATGGAAGTTAACCTTTTATATTTTTTTAATACTTAGCGAATTCATATTTACTAAATTATTGAACGTACCTAATTGGCAAATCCTTTTATTTTTAGCAAATAAGACCCAACTTGGTAATTATAACTAGTTTAGATCTATCTTAATTTTCGATCTCTTAAGTGTCGAGAGATCAAATTTCACCTCAAAAAATTTGATCAACCTCAGCCCTTGGTAAATCTCAAGTTCATATGTGTGTGTGTTATTGGGAAAATCCTTAGTTGTCAAAATCTTTATCTCAATTTTATTTTAATTATTAATAATTATTTTTTTATTTTTTATTTAATTTGACTAAATCAAAATGTTACATAACTAGAAAGAATAAGACATTACAACATCTCTTCTATTTACAACATCTATTCCATATTAGACTTAAATCTCAAATCTCTTTTTAAACCAATAATATAAATTTATTTTATAGTATCACAATTACATTAAATAAAAAAATACAACATTAAATTGATATATCAATCCATTTCAGTTTTAGATTTAGATATACGTAATCTATTTTTTAAAATTTAAATTAATTTATAACTTTAAAATAGCAAATACTATTAAACCCACTCCACCAACTTTAATTTGAACGTAATACAACATTCAAAATGTTTTTGCAAACCTAAATAGTTTATTTTAATTTTAATTTATTTGCAAACCCAGATAGTTTATTTTAATTTATGGAATGGATTGAGAAGACTTATCTTAATATTTAAAGTAAAATTTAGTTTTCCAATTTCTAAACTTTTTAGAGAGGTATTTATTTATATTTACCACAAAATATCCTTAAAACGTAATCTCATGTAGGAGTATACTATCTTAATTCAGAATCTCATGTAGGAGTATACTATCTTAATTTAGATGGCTAAGAAGAAAGTAATCTAAGGAATCGTATATCCGTATGTAATTGAATCATGTCTTCTACAAATTCCTCTTCAAATATTCGTTCAATTATGGACTGCTACCATACCATTACATCTTCACACTGTCTTTTTTTTTTGCTTCTTGTACTTTATATTCCTGAGTTTTTTTCTACCATATTTCTTGATAGCATAATTTTATCTCTTCTTGACTCCATTGCTGAAAAATGGTTTCAATGCATTCATCTTTGTCTTCAGAAACACCCATATCATTCTTTTCACTTTCATCATTAAGCACTGCTGCTTTTTTCGTGTAATCTGCAGCAAATTTATCAACAATCTTGCTTTCAAATTCTGCTCCCATGCTATTTTGAAAACCTGCATATTAAAAAACAATGTTAAAAACATATTTGATATTACTATCTTTAGTGAGAGCTTCCTTCTCTACATCTACCTTCCTTTCAACTGCATGGACGTTGTCTTCCACGGTTACGCTGTTAGTGGATATTCTCATCAAAAACTCTTCAATCACTTTATCCTGTTCTTGACCATCAACTCCTGCTAGATGACATACTGCTTCATGAACAATTTCAACTGCTTCATATATCTTGTTGCTACAGTGGGAACTTCAACCTTCAATGTTTCATCAAACATTGTGCTTACCATATTTTCACAATCAATCCCTATTTCAAAAAGTAAACCACATATTATCAACATAATGTTCATCCACAACATGGTGGGATATCCGAGCATGCGTGTGCTCATTGTCAATTTCATTGACAATTTCAAGTTCACCAAATCCATCAGTTGCGACTTGATTCACCAATTAATATCTCACTTTGCAGTGATCATCCACATGTGTCTCATCACAGTGGGATTCACCATCATCTGCATCATCCACATTACAGTGGAGTCCTTGAGCATTTATATGCTCCTTCACACACAGAGGCTTCAACTTCTCTCTTTGCAATCTTTGCTGCATCTTCTTCATCCATATGCATGCTTGCATAATGGGTTTCAATTCTATGGTCTTGACAACCATCATCCAATTTTGAGTGGGGTTCTCCAAGCTCTGTTTTCCTCTCAGAGTCTTGTTCATATACTCTCGGATCTGCTGCTGACTTCTTTGCTTGTGACATAACTTGTTGTTGCATGTCACTCTTCCTTGTGCCAAACTCTGCTTCCAGGAATTTCCATGCTTCGTTGGAGGTTGTAGCTTTTGCTATCTTGCACAAGCATTTCTCATTCAATGTTTGTTTTATAAAATTCAATGCTAAAACATCACATACTGCATCATATGGGTTATTAGATTCGTACTCAATTAACTCTCTAGCTCAAAGAAAAGTTAACATCTTGATAACCTAATGATCAAAATATTCACTTGTAAACATAGGAGGTGGTAGGAGATCAAAGCTACATCAATCACCCTTGATTTCTTCTTTGTCTTCTGCTAGACTTCTCAGTTCCTCGACTGTGGCTTGAAACTCTTTAACCATGGCAATGATCTTTGCCTCTTCTTTTCGATTTCCGTTATTAATATGCTTCAGTTGTGCTTTGCGACCCATGACTATGGTCACTCCTTTTCTTATAGTCGTTTTGATGATTGCGTGCGGCTATTTTCCATATTGCCCCCGAAAAAAAATATGATTTTCAATATACACCCTTGTAAGACACAATCTTCACCCAAAAGATTATCATGCTTGACAAAACACCAAAATAATTTTACAGACTACAAGACTTTTCAAAACCCTAAACTCTCTTGCCAACAAAAACCCTATAAAAAAAATTTTGATAAAAAGATATCAAATTTTATGTTTTTTTTTCTTTTAATTAAAAAACACTTAAAAAAAAATATTTTCGAAAAGCCATTTCAAAAACTTTATTAGAAAAGCTTTTCACGAATTTAATACCATATAACAAATATGTTACTTATATATTGAAAAAAATCTTTTAATATGGGGCAAAAGATACCCACGTGACTTTACCATTTAAGCTTTTCCTTACCCTGACTTTTACATTCCAGGCTCCCGGCGATTTCGAAACACTCAACGAGAAGTGGTCATCTATGGACTGTTCACGACGACGAATGTTCTGGCCGTCTCGTAACTCGACTTCGAATCTTTTATCGAAAAAAATCATCTTCGCTCTATTAATGCGGCTTTGTCTGATGACGCGTTGCCTGCGAATGCTATCCACGATATAGAAAGACTGCGGCACTATGCTAAGCGCACGAGAATGTTAACGCCCTGAATACTATCGTACTGTTCTATCTTTTTTCTCACGGATTATTGAATACTATCGTACTGTTCTCTCTTTTTTCTCACGGATTATTGTTTGATCCGTTTTTTTCGGCTAGTTATAACTTTGTTTTTATATCAATTTGTTAGAAAGATAGAGAAGACAAAATAAGAATTCACACATAAAATACGAATTATTTTATTGATCATATAAATTACACGATTCTTATAATGAACCGGCTAAAGGATATTTACGCTTTTCCAACTAGCCACTTATTTAATATATCTTGACATGTGATCCCACACTAAAAAATTGTCAGTGAATTATTCAGTGAAGTGACTCTCTAGGTTTAGCGAACTCCACTGACTCTCTATGTTTAGCCAGAGTAATTACAATTTCTAACAGAAAAATATTCAAATTCAACTCTTCAATTTTTTATGGTAAAAATAAATTCAAGTTGACAAATATAATCTGGTTTTCAAAATTTTTTGCCAAATTTTATCATCATGTTATAAGCATTTCTATTATTTTCTGGGCTACACCTGGAGCGTCGGATTCATTAGCGCAGTTTGAATGTAACTGAAATAGAAATGATAACGGAAAATTAAGGAAATGAATCTTATGTAGGTACCCAGCAGCTGAGGGTCATTGCAAGTTGGAAATTATTAATTCCTACTTGTCTATGGTTACAATTCTCCATTTGAGGAGTTTGTTCCTATATAATAGGGATTTAGTTTTCTCTAGATTAGTGTGTGGTTGAGAGAATCTCTCAACCACACTACTGTACGTCTAAGATAGCATTCCTATCTTGAGACTATTAATTGTATAAATATCTTGTAATCTTCTCATTTATTAATTGATAGAGAATATATTTGATTGAGCTACTTTTATCTTGGTATCAGAGCCTAAGGGCCTAGCCCCTTGTGGGCTGCGCTGCTCCTGGGCATAGAGAAATAAACTACTTAGTTTTTCCATCTGAATCTGTAAGGACGCTGCCAGAGAGCGCTGTGAGGGCGAGCTGCGGAGTAATGAGGATAGGTATTGCAGTACTGGCTGCGGCATAGTGAGAGCTGTTGTGAGGCGTTGTGAGAATGATCGTTAAGAGGTGAGAGGGAAGAGCTGCGAGCTGTGGTGGCAGAGTCGCTAAGTGCTTTGAGTCCTGAGCACTAGTGGAGTTCCATTTCCGCTGAAGGAGCAGTTATTGTGCAGATCTATGGAGATCCGCGTACTTGAGAGGCGTGAAGCCTATCACTACTGCAAGATCTGAGGAGAGCCCAGTTCGATTGCCCCGAAGTCTGTCACTGCTGCAAGATCTGAGGAGAGCCGAGTCCGATTGCCCCCAATTCGTTCGATACTGCAATTTGATCTACTGGCCTGTATATTGGAGGGTTTGAGCAGATCAGGGCAGGGCATGTAATCGAAGAAAAGCATCATGGCAAAGCCGCGGAAGTAGAAGAGCAATGAGAACCAGAAGGGAAGTACTAGCAATGCCTCCTCCGCCGCGATTCCCCTGGCTGTCGTGCGCCACCAAAAGCTCTGTCTTTCGATTGACATGGAACAACGCTGCATTTACGGGTAATTGAACTTGAATGCACCACATTGAATTTGAATTCGCTGGACCTGAAGGCATTGGATGCAGAAAACGGGGCTTATTTTGGTGGAGTATAGCCTTTAAACAGTTAGATTGTGTGGCTCTGACATTTTTTTAATGCTGAATTTGTTTTACAATTTGTAAAAATGATGTGGAGGCTTGGAATCTCTGAGAATCACGGGATTTTGCCGGTTTAATTTATGTGAGCCATTACGGAGCTAGCTTTTGCCGCCGGAGTTGCAAAATTCGGCTTCTTTTCGGTGAGTTTGGGTTCGACTACTGAAATTCCAGATCAATTGCCGAAATTTGGGGCTATTTGAAGGCTCGTTGCTGGTCTGACGCCTTTGAGCCGTTAAACTTTCTGGTTTGACGACTTTGATTCTTCAAATTTTGTGCGATGGGCTGGAAACTGTTCTTGTAAAACTTGTCGGATTCGGGAACATCGTTATGCCCCAAGTTTTTCCTGTGATAGACGTGGTTTCAGTCATTGTGAGGAGTTGGAGGATGAAATAAAGGATGTTGGGTTGTTTATTTATCATTCAGTCTGCAGAAAGCTTATCAAATCCTTAAAATTTCGGCACATGTAGGTTCTTCGGTCGATGGCTCAATTTCGGAGAACACTGTCTCCTTCGATCCATGATCGATCCATCCCAAATGGAGATTTTTTTTCCTGTTCATGCTTCGTCGCCTTCGCACAAATTCTCATCTCCATTGAGTTATTCCTCTTCAGATGCACCACAGGGGTCTTCTATTATCTCTTCAAACAGCGTTCTGTCTATCTCTGTTGTGATGTGTGTGGCAGAGGCCGATAGAATGTTGTGCATGGTGATTGAGGCCGATTGGTACAGGTTTTGGGAGGAGAGAACCTGCCCAGAACAGCCGGAGAGATTCTGATTACTTTTGGGGATTTCATGAATCTGACAATTCTGAAACTCTTCACCAACAATTTGACGGGTTCTATTCTGGGGTATCGAATAGGCGATTTGATGATGATCAATTCGTGGCGATAAATCGCCCCCCTCACTGCCAGGGTTAATCCGCTGATCTGCGGTTGTTTTAAAGATGGGAATGCTTCACTCTTCGGAGAAAAGAAGGCTTGCATTCTTGTCCTCGGCCTTGACAATGCCCGCGGCGGCTGTCAACAGCGTGGTTGCTTGAGTTCTTCTGGCCCTTGTTGTAGCTCTTTCAGGTACAGACATGATTCCTGTGATATTAGTTTATGTTTTTCTATGTGGCATGAGTGCGACTTAAGTTTGCATCACTCTGGCCGGAGTCCTAGCATCTGGCTTGTTGGATTTCCATTCAAAGATGTGATGGTGATAATCGGCTTCGTGTTTGCTATTTGGCTTACAAATCATATAATGCAGCTTGTGGTGCCCGTCTTGACTGTAACTGAAATGAATCATTACCTGAAAAGGCGTGGAATGGAAATTTCAAAAGGAGATTTGAAATATCTGGTTATGCCATTGTGTGAGAGCGAAGATGGTAGCTTGACACTTGATGGATTTGTTGGGCTCTGTCACTCTGTTTTCGAGGAGAGATCGGAAGGTGAATTCAGCAATGGGCGCGTCACAAACGTGGAGGATTTCATGGTTTGGGCAACCGACGAGAAAGTGGCGGATTTCTGCTCCTGGGAAGTCTGCAAATCCAGAGAGGAAGCCGAGAAAAACGTAAGCACAGCAGCTATTCCGCATCCGTAATATGTGTTGATGGGGATTTGTGGTCGAATGCAACATGGGATCTGCAGAAATACAATGGGTCCATCTTCCATTCTCTTCATTTGAATTTGCACTGATTTAGAAGAAATAAATTGTCTTCGTAAGTTATTTAGCTTCATGTTGAGGACTGATCAACTTTACATGTATTGCATTTATGTAAATCTGGTTAAAAGAATTAGATTGGCGTGACATTTAGCTTGGCAAACTAGTGTCACTAGTGTAACTCTATGTTGGAATTTGCCATTCCAACAATAGACATCTATTTGCAGAAATGATTTATTACCAGATATGAGAAGACATGACAGCTACATCAGAGATTGGAGGATGATCGAGATCTTGTTGCAGGTTGTTAGCAAGCATAAGACAGTATGCTTGAAAACTGTTCTTGAAGGGAAAATTGTGTTCTCTTCGTGAGGCTGTGAGTGCCTATGTTCTGGTTTCTTTATTAGTGGACCTCTCACAGAGGAGATAAAGGAGCAGCAACAATGTTAAGGTGGACAACAAAGTAGTTTTTTTGTTTTAGTGTGGTTTGTGGAGTAGACTCCCTAGTATATTGTAATAGTCATTGTATGTACCAGAAAGTCCAAATGTTGAAATATAAGCCTTGCTAAGGCATTTGAAAGTTCGTGGTGATCTCAAAACCACTTTGTAATGGTTTGTGGTCATCCTGAAACCATCTATAGAGCCTTAGTGGCTACAGGAGTTGCCCGATGGCGGCAAACTGAGATCCTTGATCAGCTCGGTGGTAGCAGATCGGATCTGCCCAGTGGTGGCGAATTGAGATCCTTGATCAACTCGGTGGTAGCAGATCGAATCTGCCCGGTGGTGGCAAAGTGAGATCCTTGATCGCTCGGTGGTAGCAGATCGGATCTGCCCGGTGGTGGCGAGTGTACACAGGAGCTTTAAGCTCGTAGGAGCAGGTGGGCTGCAGTAACACCTGACTCGGACTCAGATGATTTTCTCTGAGTAGAAGGGGATTGGCGTTTTTCGCGCTGACAACAGCACCAGGATGGCCAACTGGCGCGTCTGTTAGGCCATTAATCGCGCCAATGCCGCGAGTTTATCATTCAGGATCGCGCCAATTCACCTTCAAGTGGATCTGCAGGAGAGGCAGATCGAATCAACTTGGCTGTATTGGAAACGCCAAATTTGCAGATTGTGGATCTGTCCGAGGGCGGCAGATTGTGTTTTTGGAGGTTTTGTACATGCAATTCGTGTTATGATGATGGTGGATTTCACTATCATGACAAGTAGTCATTAAGGGGGGGAGTTGGAAATTATTAATTCCTACTTGTCTATGGTTACAATTCTCCATTTGAGGAGTTTGTTCCTATATAATAGGGATTTAGTTTTCTCTAGATTAGTGTGTGGTTGAGAGAATCTCTCAACCACACTACTATACGTCTAAGATAGCATTCCTATCTTGAGACTATTAATTGTATAAATATCTTGTAATCTTCTCATTCATTAATTGATAGAGAATATATTTGATTGAGCTACTTTTATCTTTGCAAATGCAGAGGTGCCGTTGGCAATAACCCCATTCCGTTTCTGTCCGTACTCATGGGGAACAGATCCGCTGCTGTTGGTGGTGTGGAGCTGATCCCATCGTCTCTTCTGCCAACCGGAGTTTGGGGGAGGAGCTGTACTTGATCTCTTCTGTGTTTGAATCAACACAGTGCCAAGACATGATTCTGCAGTGGTGCCTATCCTTGACACATTATACGCCCGTTCTTTGGATCTCAACGCTCCCATTTCCGCACTCCTAGACAAGGCCGCCAAAGCCCCGAGAGAAGCTTCCATGGTCGCCTGTTCTTCTTGATAACCACCATTACGGATTAAATTCACCGTTGCGTCAGTGACAGATGACTTGCTCAGATTCATTCTGCTCTAGGCGTATGGTTGGCACAGAAATTTAGGTTGTGAGAAGTGAGAGAAAATGAAGGAGAATGATTAAGAAAACAGGTGTTGGTTGTGTGTGAATGGAAGGACCTAGGCAAGTCCGACGCTTATTAAGGAGGAGAAGGAAGGTGTATCCCAGAGTCAAAACTAGTGGTTTGGGTAGACAATGGTTTCCACGAGCACACAGTTGTTGGTCCAGATCTGGCTTGCCCATTGTTTCAGTGCAGATGTGACACTTTCCTGAGCCAGCACTGCGAATACCAAGAAAACACTCTAGCAAATGCAGAGGTCAGGAAGGCTGATCCTACCGTGGCTGCCAATGTCAATGTGGATCTACATTTACAAACAGAAATAATCATTTTTCAATTCTTGGATATCGTGAATGAGATCAGATTGGCAAGGTTGGGATGACTGGTTTCTCACTTTCTTGATTGTCTTCATGTAAAAATGTTTCGAGTCGTTAACCGTGTTCAAGCGATGTTAACCATGGAAGTAAAACTCATGGCTCTCTTGAAATTGAAATGCATAGGGCTTCGTGGTATTGTATTGATCTTCATCAAGAAATCGACCTTCTCTTTTTTTTGGCAATGTATTTTTCGGAAGGTTATAAAAGTAGAAATAATCTATAGGGAAGTAATTTGTATTTATGGTTTTGAAACTTTCTGAAGGTTATAAAAGTAGAAATATTTTCCGCAATAAATTTGTATTTATGGTTTTGAAACTTTATATATTTTGTAGATACTTCACCCATCATCGAAATAAATGTCACTAAATATTTTCAACTGAAAACTATATGGTATTTAAAATTCCTTTCCATTTCTAAATAATGTAACTAACTCATTTCCATTTCTAAATAATGTAACTAACTCATTTATTTACCCATTAAATGCGATTTCATTTTTTAATTTCTCTCAACATTAGTTTTATAATAGAATTGGATGGCAATGACAGCTTATTCTTGTAGATTTGTTTTTTAGTAGTATGTTATGGATAGGGTAGTTCATCTATTGAGACTGGTTGTGATTTAGCATTATTGTTGTCACACAAGGCGCTTCCATGGATGCTTGCGTTATCATTTATAGTGATAATCGTTGATGTCTAGTTTGAAAATTCTTTTCCATATATTATAGTTTGTTTTTGTTTGGTTTTATCAATAGGATTTAATCAACAATAAATCATGAAGTTAGAAGTTTGGAAAAAGTGAGAAGTTTATTTCCAATAGTTGCTTTAAAGTTAAGAAAGTAAATGTTGTGTAATTTTTTTATTTTCTATTTATTTTTAAGTTATGTTTAATAAAAGTTTTTAAATTATTATGAACTTAAAAATATAGTTAGAATGCATTATGTAGGTTAAACATTCAGCAAGAAAGTTTTAATTTCGATTTTTGCCTTAATTAAAATTGAGAAAATTCTAATTTCTATATGAGCAAGATGATTTGGAGGAGTTAACTGAGGTGACATAGCACTTGTCACTCAGTTAAGAACACTCAATTTGAGTTAATGAGTTGAGGTTTAGTTTACTTATGTTCATTCCTAAAAAATAGAAGTCTATCTCAGTTAATTCAAGTTAGGGACATGAAGTTCAGTTGTGTGGAGTGGGTTTCTAAATTTTAGGAGCCTGGTTTGAGTTAATTTCAGTTGTGTGTTGTGGGTTTCTAAATTTTGGGAGTCTAGGTTGAGTTAATTTCAGTTGTACCAATTTAATTCAGTTAAATTAAGTTATCGTGAGTTAAACTAGTTTTAACTCTTGGAGGAACTAGTGGAAGGTCAAGTTGTGGAAGTGGAACCTTAACCACACTCAATCATCATCTAAATAACTAATCAATCAACCTAAATTAGCTCATGCAAGCAAAGAATTCGAGTTACCTAGTTGAGATGGAGATTCCAAGGCAATGTATTATCAGTTGTAGATTATTCTGAAATGTACAAATTATGCATGCAATTGAGAGGAATGCCCTAGAATAATTGCGTAGTCGAGATGAGGGAATTTCCTAATTAATAGGGTTCTGATTCCTAGAGGAACAACACAACAAAATAAGAGCTTGGGAAGGCTTGAAATTGGCCAACTGTTAGGCTAAGTTCAGTCAGTCAGGAAGGCGGATATACTATACACTTGCAGGGTGTGCTCAGGGTTGAACAAGCATTGTATTTCTTCTCTATTCTCTAATTAATGCAATGCAGATAATAATGGGTTTTGAGCAGTTGTTTTCCCAGGCTAGATAAATCTTTGCACATATCTATTGTTTCCTTTTGCATGTCCATGATTATTGTTTTTGATGGTGAATTAACTTGCACAGATCAGGAGAGTAGCTTCAAGTCTTGTGATTTAGGAATTTATGAGAAATATTGAATCTACATAAAATTTCTACATTTTATCAGAGTTAGAATCATTATGGAGCAAAGATTTTGAAGTTGTCATTACAAGATATTCAAATTTGAAGATCAGTATTGCAAGTTTTCTTCAGGAGTGAGGAGATAGATTTCAATGGAATAGGTTCAAGTATGCCTTAGAAGGCACCTCAAACTTTGTTGCATGGAAGGTGCGCATGGAGGCAATATTGGATGATAATGGGTTGCTAGAATACATTAAGATAGATGTAAAAACACCCTAGGCATCTGATGGCCATAATCTTGCTCAGTGGAAGAAGGATGTGGCCAAAGTGAGGAGAATAATATTGGAGGGAGTTCGGGATCATATTGCCTCGAATATCCATGGAAAATAGACTTCGTTCGCAATGTGGAAGTCACTGACAGAATTATTCGAGAACAATAGTTACCACATAAAGCTAGCACTCAAAGACAACTCTGAAGTATCAAGATGAAAAAGAATCACACAATTATGCAGTACGTGAGCAGTTAATTTCCTTAGTGTTGTGATGAACTTGGCAGGATCGGTGTTAATTTCCTTGAAGAATACTTTGCAGCTCTAGCCCTCTTGGGCCTTCCCGAGAGTTCGCATAACTATCAAGTTTTAGTAAATGGTAGAGAGAAACTACCAATTTGGGAGTCGTTATGGTACGATCTAGTGTAGGAAGAAATAAGGCAGAATACCAGAGATGAGACCTCTTCCAAAAAAGAGGAAGAAGACTTTAGATTAGTCAGTAAGGGAACAAAGGACAAGGGGAAGAAGTCCCAAGGTGAGGCTCATTCTAGCCAAGAGGGCAAGCAAAAAGACTTGTCCAAAATCAAGTGCCTTCACTATCTTGAAATCGGGCACTATGCCATAAAGCATCCACATAGAAAGGCAAGAAATTAGGAGTCTGCAGTAGCAACAGTAGGTGAAGCTTTGGCTTCACAGTTCGAGCTTGACTTCACTCTCATCACATGCATGACGAGAACAATGATAGGGAGCATGTGGTATTTGGACAGTGGTGCCTCATTCCACATGATGGGGAATAACGAATTTTTCAATGACTTGGAGGAGAAAGATCTCCAGATGAGCATTGAGTTTGGAGAAGACAAAAGGTATAGTGTGATCAGGATCGGTACTGTCACCTTTCAGAGGAATCGGGCTCACCTCTTAGACTAAAGGATGTGATGTTCATTTTGGGACTAAAGAATAATCTTGTCTCCATTGCATTTTTGGAAGACTTGTGGCTACAATGTGAGATTCAAAAAAGGAAAGCAATTCCTGAGACACATAGCCATGGGATAGGTGAATTAGATCGGGGTTCGAGTCAAGAACTTGTATACACTTGAGGTAGAATATGCACACAAAGCCTTGAGGAGCAACAAAGAGACTATATATTTGGTGGTTGAGAGGGATCATGTTAGACCTCTCAACATGAAGCCTCAGAAGAAGCCTCAGGAAGTTGTGGAGCAACCATAGATAGACAAGAAGACAAGAGGAAAAGTGGAGACATCCACTCAAGAAGAGATCTCTAGCAGGGGGAGAGTTCAAGCCATGTGGGTGAGGGAGCACATGCAACTATACCTCCAGGAGTGAAGTCGAGCGGTGTAGATCCTTAGTCCAAGAGTTGCAGAAATTTGGGCAAGATCCATTGAGGAATTTTCCTCATGCATCATTACCTTGCTACAGGGGCCCATAGTATTCCGTAGTAGGAGGATGAGTGTCAGTCAAATACTAAGGAGTGTTGATAGCAGAGTCAATAGCAACACACTTTTCCTAGTAGATAGTTGCAGACAAATTTAATTCAATCTATTTTTGGATGCTTCTTAGTTGAAGACATTGCAGTTGCAGCAACAATAGTGAGAGGTGCTACATGCAACACGTTCCACAGGTGTAGGATTGGGGTAATTTATATCCCATTCTTGTTGAGAGGGAATGTTGAAAATGCGGCAAGAAAGACTCAATTTTTTATTTTTTCCTTAATTAAAATTGAGATAATTTGAATTTCCACATCAACAAACAACTTGGAGGAGTTAACTGAGGTGGCATAACAATTTTCACTCAGTTAAGATCACTCAATTCGAGTTAATGAGTTGAGGGCCAGTTTACTTGTGTTGATTCCTAAAAAGTAGGAGCCTAGCTCAGTTGATTCGAGTTAGGGACATTAAGTTCAATTGTGTGTAGTGGGTTCCTAAATTTCAGGAGCCTAGGTTGAGTTAATTTCAGTTGTACCAGTTTAATTTAGTTAAATTGAGTTATGGTTAGTTAAACTAGTTCTAACTGTTGGAGGAACTAGTGGAAGGTGAAGTTGCCGAAGTGGAACTTCAACCACACTCAGTGATCATCCAGATAACTAATCAATCAACCTAAATTAGCTCATGCATGCAGAGAATTTGAGTTACCTAGTTGATATGGAGATTCAATGGTAGTGTACTATCATTTCTAGATGATTTCAAAGTGTACATATGGTGCATGTAGTCAGAGGAAGACCCTAGAATATTTGTGCAATCCAGATGAGGGAATTTCCTAATTAATTTGGGCCTAATTCCTAGAGGAACAACGCAAGGAAATAGGAGCTTGGGAAGTCTTGAAATTGACTAACTGTTGGGCCAAGTTCAGTCAGTCAGGCAAAGGGATAGACTATACACTTGCAGGGTGTGCTCAGGTTTGAGTAAACATTGTATTTCTTCTCTATTCTCCGATTAATGCAATATAGATAGTAAGGGGCTTTGAGTAGTTGATTTCCCCTAGATAAATCTATGTTCACGCGTGATGTTTCCTTTTGCATGTCAATGATTCTTGTTTTAGATGGTAAATTAATTTTCTCAAATTAATAGAGTAACTTCAAATCTTATGATTTAACAAATTTTATGAGCGATATTAAATCTACATATTAATTTCTACAGTGCATATGGGTCGGTATAAGTTCATGCTTTCCGTTTTCTTTTCATAACATATTATTTGCAATGGAAATATAAAAAGAACAAACAACTACTATTTGATAACAATAATTACTATTTGATAACAATAATTATTAGATTCATATGCAATTTATTAAAATAAAGTGTACTAAAATAAGACGTAAGAATTTGAATAACATTTTTAAATATCTAACATTTACTTATAGAAAATTCGTATTTCACCAAAAAAGTAACATTCTTATAAAAAAAAATAACATTCTTTTAGTCTACTGCATTTTTTTTCTAAAACATAATACATAAGATTTGATATCAAAATGATTTTTTTTTTAACAATATTTTTATTTTAAGATTTGATATCAAACTGATTTTTTTTTAACAATTTTTTTACTTTAAGATTTGATATCAAACTGATTTTTTTTTAACAAATTTTGATAATGGTCCATAATAATTGATTCTTATGTGTCACTAATTTTACATATTTTTAAAATTAATAAGGTTAGTAAATTCCTGAAATAATGTAGTGTTCAAATCGTGTTTGAGGTCGTAACATAATTAAAAAATCCTCCTTTGTGTTCTTTTACCATCTAAGTCTCTGTATGGAACATATAACTTATTTTATAAATAGGCTAAGCAATAAAAACTTACACCATAAACGAAAGACCTACACATTTTATAATTATGATATATGCATAGTAAAAATCAAAGAAAAATAAAAATAAAAGTTTTT
>APFE030693599.1:0-19417 GCA_000404065.3 Pinus taeda | reverse complement strand
AAGAGCTTCAACAGATGGACATCTTAGAAGGCATACAGGAGGAGAGAATAAAAGAAGAAGGTATGACATTAAACCAGCTAGAAGAAAGAAGGAAACAAGAAGAGATTTTATGGAAGCAGAAATCAAGGGTTCAGTGGCTTAGAGAGGGAGAGAGGAATACTAAGTTTTTCCATAAAGTAATGGTTCAGCATAGACAACGAAACAGAATATTCTCAATAAAAAACCAAGAAGGTCAAAGAGTTCTACAACATGAAGAAATTGAAAAAGTGCTAGTCAATCACTTCAAAGATATTCTGAGGGAACCGCAAGCTAACAGATCGGATGCCATAGCAAAGATAAGCAGAGAAATTCCAAATGTAGTTACAAGAGATCAAAACCTGGCACTCATGAGGAAAATCACGATGGAAGAAGTGGAGGATATTGTCAGAAACATGAAAAGGAACAAAGCTCCTGGTCTGGATGGGTATACTGTAGAATTCTTCCAAGCTGGGTGGAAGTTTCTTGCAGCAGAAGTTCTGGAAGTTGTAGAGGAGGCCAGAATAAATCAAAGAATATGGCCAGGAATAAACTCAACCCTTCTGACCCTTATTCCTAAAACTAATCAGGGAGATCAAGCTGATGGCTTTCGCCCTATAGCCCTTTGTAACGTCATCTACAAGATAGTGGCATCAGTAGTAGCTCAGAGACTAAAATTGATCCTGCCAAGTATTATCTCCCCAGAGCAAACTGGGTTTGTTGAAGGAAGGCAGATTTTGGATGGGCTAGTGGTGGCTCAGGAAGTAATCCACACGCTGAAAACGAAAAAAGAAAAAGGTATGCTAATTAAACTTGACCTCTCAAAAGCCTATGATAGGCTAAGTTGGAAGAACCTAGAAAGGATCCTTAAAGCCTTTGGATTCTGTGATAGGTGGGTGAATTGGGTCCTAAGCATGATCTCTACTCCGAATTTCTCTATTCTGTTGAATGGAGCGCCAACAACAACATTCAATGCAACAAGAGGCCTCAGACAAGGGGACCCCTTATCCCCCTTTCTCTTCATAATTGCAGCAGAAGGATTAGGCAGATACTTTAAAAAAGAATTAAGAGAAAGGAAAATACAAGGCCTCAGATTATGGGGAAATCAAACCACAGTCACCCACCAACAATTCGTGGATGACATAATGATATATTGCAAAGCAACCCTGAAAGAAGTCAAAAGGATAAAGAAAATTCTAGAGATATTTATGGAAGGTTCAGGGATGGAGGTGAATAATGACAAATCCAGAACCTTTTTCTTTAACACTGTGGAACCTGTTAAGAATCATCTAACCAGGGTCATGGGATATCAGAAAGGGGACCTCCCTACCAAATATTTAGGAACTATGCTAGACTCATCTACCCTAAAAATAGGAAATTGGGAAAATATCCTTGAGAATATCATGAAAAGGTTGGAAAACTGGACTTTCCGTGCTCTGAACCTGGCAGCAAGGGTAGTGTTGTTCAAAGCCACTATACAGGAAATCCTGATATATCCATTATCCGTGATGGCTGCCCCTAAAGGAATTTGTAATAAACTGGTAGAGATTTACAGAAAATTTCTATGGGGGGGCCCAAAGCAACAAAAGAAGTGGGCTCTCTGTTCATGGAACAGTCTAACTAGACCCAAGGAAAAAGGTGGCTTAGGCCTCAGAGACCCATGGACCTTAAATCAAGTACTTGCTGCCAAATTAAGATGGAGATGGCTACAAGGGGGGCCGAACTTATGGAAAGAAATATGGACTACAAAATATAATATGCCTCTCACCCCTGAAGAAATTCTAAGGGAACAAGATATGCCTCGGGGATCGGACATATGGAACTTATCCACCCAAAGCAGGGACTTAATTGACAGACATATATTCTGGGAAATAAGAGGAGGTCAGATCACGAGATTTTGGGATGAAGCCTGGCAGCAAAGGGAGAAAATGTTGAACCTACAAGGTATGCAAGAAATCTACAGAACAGGTTTGGATAGGAACCTCATTTCGGTTAAAGATTACTGGACTGCAGAACCCGGAAATGAGGAATGGCGAGAATGGAAACCTCTGGAGGAATGGAAAAGGAATGCAACAGAAGATCAAAAAACAACATTCGGAAAAGAAATAGACTCCAGGAAGATAAAAAAGAGAGACGGCAGAGACATCCTCTGATGGGGCAAAGAAACGAAAGGGATATTTTCCATAAAGGAAGCCTACAAAGTTAAAACCCAGGATGATCAGGGGGAGGAAGAACAAAAGTGGAAAAGGATATGGAGAACAAAATGGTGGCCGAAGATTAAGTTGTTTGCATGGTTGGTAGGAAGAAAGCGGATTTTAACATGGGACAGAATTCAAAAAAGAGGCTTCTCTGGCCCAGCATGATGTTGTCTCTGTAATTCAAATGAAGAAGATCAGGAACACCTGCTTAATGGATGCAGCGTGGCCCAATTCTAGTGGGAAAAAATGAAAAATCTATTCGCGACAACAGCAAGAAACCCGCAAGACATAATTCAAACCCTTAGCGACTGGGGAGAAGCAAAGTTTCAAAGCAAAATAGTTAGAAGAGCGTGGAGCATAACAGTAGGCTTCAATGTATGGAATCTATGGAAGGAACGAAATAGCCGAATATTTAAAGGGAAGTCCTCAGGTCCGGAGGAAGTATGGAAGAGAACGCTAAGTCAAATCAAAGAGTCAATCCTAGCAGAGAAATGGGCAGATGAGGATTGGAAAACAACAGAAGCTGAACTAGAGATTCTAAAGAAACTGAATGTAGAACAGGGGATGATCTACCATCAAAAATCTAAGCAGAACCATCCAACAGCAAATCAAAGTCATGCGGTTTATAGAAAGCCTCCAGAAGGGTTTATTAAGCTCAATTTCGATGGAGCTGCTAAAGGGAATCCTGGACCAATAGGTTTTGGTGGAATATTCAAAAATGGAGAAGGGGTTACAGAGTGGATCTATGCTGAACATGGAGGAACAATGACCAATAACGAGGCAGAATTCACGGCTGTATATCAGGGCCTTAAAATTGCCAGAAGAAATGGTTACAGGAAGTTAGAAATTGAAGGAGATTCCACCTTGGTTATTAATTTGATAAGGAAATTAATCCAAGGAAAGAATTGGGAGAAGGTAGTAAAAAGCTAGAGAAGTGCAAGAATAGTCTGAGATATAGAGGAAATGTTGACAGGAATCGATTTCAAGATCACTTCGCATGTAAGAAGAGAGGGCAATAAACCCGCAGACTGCTTGGCGAATTGGGGAAGCAAAGAACAAATGGATCCAATCGATGACAGCTGGACCAATCAGGTAACGCTGGCAAGATGGGACGGGCTAAAACAGCTCATCGGTAAGGATAATCATGACGCATAACAGGGATAATTTCAATCCCGCGTGGAGCGGGAGAAGGAGATTAAGGCATTATCAGGCGGCAATAAGGAGAGGATAGAAGGGCGGCGCCCTTAATGCCCTGACAGCGGTAATTAATGATTTCTCTGCGAGACAGGGACGCGGCCCAAAACAAAAACCGATTCACAATCCCAAAGCCATCATACGGGGTAATAGTGGCATGTGCAAGGGGGAGCATTCTCATCATACGAGCAAAGGTGGTAAGGAAGTTATAAGGAGGAACACAGGAAGAATGACAAACAACAGAAATCTGAAGAAGGTGGCGAGCGAAGCGATGACTTGGAAGAGAACCCCTAACCAGCGCCTCAAACGTTCGAAAATGGGTGAGCGACGAGATAAGGATGTTCAAAAGGAGAAGGTCGCAGCTAAGGGCAGGCATTGCGAACAGGACAGGGTTAAAATTGAAATCGAAAGCTCGGAGGAGTTGGATTGCAGACAGGATAAAGAACCCAAAGGCAAGCGGTTCGAAACTGGGCAGAGCAGTAGAGGCTCGAAGCAAGTTAAGGAAGGAGGCAGTCGAAAGCAGCAGGCGCAGAGAGGAAGAGGACGCCCCCGTCAAGCCGCCAGTAATGCGGAGGGTAACAGGACGCAGAAAAGGCGTAAAAGAAGGAACAGGTCGATCAGTCGGACTGTGCACGAGGCTGAACAAGCCTATAATCTGGATTCCAATGCAAATATAAGGAACATTATCGACGCCATGGAGGAGAAGGTGTTAGAGGAACCCTCTGACCCGGGAATGAATGATTGATCCCTGCAGCTGCCGGACCCTGGCAACACGCGAGGCAGACTCACTCTGTATCGTCGTGCACTTCACACTTATTGGGTCCTGAAACACCTCCTGGCCAAGGCCATGGAGCAGGTCGCGGCTGAAATGGTGGAGATGGCGCAGGACATAGCGGCAGCGAAAAAGGAAGTCGTAAATGTGGAGGAGCTGGTGAGGCAGCAGAATGAACACCTCAAGGAAATCAAAGCTATGCTGATGGAGCAGAGGAAAGACAGCGTCAAAATCAACATCGACTGAGGATTTACAGCGAAGTGAAAGGCCTGTTTTTCGTTTCTTTTTTCCTTTTTGAATGTCAAAAACCCTGTTTTTTGGAGCATCATCTGGTTTGCCCTAGAGGCAGTAGCTCAGGGGGTTGGTCTAGTTGGAATGAGCAAAATCTAGTTTTTGGGATAAATCTGGGGGAAGAGGGCTTTGTTTCTTATCAGTATGACAATATCCAGTTTTGATAACAGTATTGACTATTGTAAGTATAGGATCCAACAGATCTGGTTTCCCTACGGGGCAGATTGAGGATCCTAAGTTTTGTACTTTTATAAATATTTGTAGATAATAAAAATACCGCAGTTCACAAAAAAAAAAAAAAATGATTTTAATTCACAATATAATTCAAGGACAAATTAAATTGGAATATTCTTGTTACCATATTTCAACATTATCCAAAAAGTTGACTTAGAAACACCCTTTCAGTAACTTGAGGCTTGCATACATCAATGGAAAGTTTCTCGCTTCTGGCGATAGGTTGACATCACTGGCCTTTGACCGAAAGAGTTTGTATGGTGTTCAACATCAAAACATCCATTCACACCATGCAGAATGTACTGCAGTACCTTGAGGATCATTATCATTATCGATGATTTCTCTCATGTCTATTAACGGCTTACATCATTGGCTGGTAATCAGACAGTGTCTTCCCATGTTCGACTTCAGATCGCATATTCACATGGTTAGACTCGTACTTGAGCGAACGACTGAACAAGATAGAAGACCCTGGATCTAGTTTCATCCATCCAGGCTGCAATTTCAGGAAATGTACCCAATCATTTGTACATTGGCTTTACATTGATGGTCATCTGATCATGGGTCTATATCTATAGACAACTATCTATGTATTTGTAATGAAAGTTTATATGTTGAGCATGGGTATGCCTTCCCTCAACAATTCATGAGAAAAAATCAAAATATCATGATATTATGTATTGTAATCGATGCAAGTCACCATCCACTTTGGAACCTCCTCATTACATCATAAAGCATATCACTCGACGTTAACATTTTCGACTTCATGCTTTAGGGGGCAGTGGTTACAAATCCATTTGGGCACATCACTCCCATCATTTAGATTAGTACTTTTAGGGCTCATCAAACCCTAATTTAGTTTTTACATGCCCTAGATAAGTCATCACTTTGAATGCCTCCTTCCCTGAGAGTTTCTTGGCCTGAATCCCTCCAGAAATGCCTCCTTGAGGGGCCAATGTAGCCTTGGTCAGGGGTAAGTGTGCTTCAGTGCAGGTAGGCCCATGTCAGGGTGCTTTCCAGAGCACTTAGGCCCACTTTGACCTGTGCTGAGTGAGATTGAGCGAAATCATCATAAGGTTCTGGGAATATTCTTATCTTCTAGAGCCATCTAGAAGACTCCCACACTTATCATCTCCTATGAGCTTGAAATTGGATAGGGAATGATTTAAGTAACCTCCTATCCTCTCATCCCTTCCTCCATGGAAACTAACTCTAAGTTTGGAAGGCCATTCAATACCCTCATTTATGACCAAACCACCATCATTTTCCTACAAATTGAGCACTCATCTAAGTGATCAGGGGCTAGACTTTGAGAATTTTTAAGGAGATATTGTTGGTGTGAGGTTTGAGATTGTAAGCAAGTATTGTTATACTTCTGAAGTGTTGTGCTTTTGATGTGATGTTGGTTGGAACCCAAGCTGGAAGAGTGATAATGGATTGGACTTCATGGTTGTAATTCTTCCTTCTACTTAATATATTTGTTTACACATTTTCCCATATTATTGTCTTTATGTATGATGATTATATGTGTAAATGATTTCGATTCCATTTGCTTATAATAGATAGATCTCTTGCTTTGATTGGTTTTTGTCCTCTATTTATGATTGCAGGTACTTGTCGAGTGGATTAAGTTCGAGAAGGAGCGACAGGAGCCAAACAAAGGAGACAAAGGGAAAGCGAAAGATAACAAGTAGGTCACTTGTCTTATTCATCTTCTATAGAAAAAGGTTAAGTGCTTTAAATCTGTTGTTCTAGGTGTAGCTACCCACCTAGGGAAATTGTGTTTATCCGTAGATGCAAAATTCCACATAACACTCCTCCTCAATAAATCTATTGAGGAATGTTGTTTCACATCCATCTGGTGGATCTTCCACCCCATCTGTGTAGCCATATCAAGGATTGATTTGATGGATGATTACCTTGCTACAGGAGCAAAGGTCTCCTCATAGTCAATCCCCTCAACCTAAGAGTACCCCTTGGCCACAAACATGGACTTGTACTTTCTTATGCTTTCGTCTCTTGCTTGATTGACCTTAAAGATCCATCTTGAACCCACAACTGATTTTTCTATTATTCTTAGGACCACTTCCCAAACACTTTTCTTTATAATGGCTTCATACTCCTCCACCATTGCATCAACCCATACTAGTTTCTCTACCGCTTCCTTGAAAGAGGATATCTCAGTCTCTACTAGCTTAGTCATTAGAACCATGCAGTCAATGTACCAATCTAGTGAGATTCTTTGCTTGCACTGATTTGAAGGAGCACCCACATTCTCCCTTGCATCTTGCATAAGTCTCTCAACTTCCCTTATTCTCTTCTTGCCTTCTCTGGATGGTTTTGCTTGAGTGGTTGTCTCCACTCTTTACTCCTCAACTCGTGGTTGCTCCACAACATCCTGAGGCGCCTCCTTCGGAGCTAAAATCTCCTCCTGTAGTGGGATCTTAATCTCCCTCTCAAGAGAGAACCACATGACTTTGTCTTTATCAAAATTTACATCCCTTCGCACAATTGTCACTATGAGGGATGGTAAATACACATGATAGTTGTGCGGAGTTTTTGTGTAACCCACAAATACCCCCAACTCTGTTGTTAGCTCTAACTTCTTCCTTGATTTTTTGGAGACATGGAAATAAACAGAGGCTCCAAAAATCCTGAAGTGCGACACATTCAACTTCCTCCCTGAGAAAACCTCCTCCGGTGTAATCCTGCCAAGGATCCGATGAGGACTCCTTTTCTACAAATAGATTGTTGTGTTGCATGCTTCAGCCCACATATGCATAGGTAGGCTTTGGTCATGCAACATTGTCCATGCTACTCCCACAATGCTACGGTTCTTCCTCTCAGCCACCCCATTCTGTTGCGGGTTGTGGGGCTTTTTCAACCCTTGTTGAATGCCTTCTTTTGCACATAAATTTTTAAACTCATTCGACACATACTCACCTCCATTATCGCTCATAAGAGCCTTCACCTTCTTACACGTTTCTTTCTCAACCATTGCTTTGAACTCCAAGAACTTGGAGAAAGTCTCATCCTTCTTCCACATGAAGAAGATCCAACACTTCTGTGAGAAGTCATCAATAAAGATGACAAAATATTTGTGCCTAGCAGTGGAGGTTGTTGAGAAAGGTCCAAAAACATCAAAGTGGATCCTTTCAAGTACTGCATGTGCTCTGTTGTCCCAATCATGGAAGGTGGATTTTGTGTACTTCCTCAAGCTACACCCTTTGCATGTATCATACTACTCTAGTTCTCCTTTTGGGAGGCCTGTGGTTATCTATTGCATGACCTTCAAACCGCCATGATGAAAATGGCCAAGTCTTCTATGCCAAATTTCACCGACATTGTGGGTCTGCACCTTCTCCACCTTTTTGCTCAAAGCAACACAATCCTCAACATCTAACTTGTAGAGGATCTTCACAAGAACCCCTATCTACTTCACCTGTCCCATGGTTATGTGTCTCAGGAATTCCTTTCCTTTATTGAAGATCACATCATAACCACAGTCTTCAAAAACTACAATGGAAACAATATTCTTCTTTAAACCCAGAACAAACATCACATCCTTGAGTTTGAGATGGGATCCTGACTCCCTTTGAAAGGTGACTGTACCAATCCGATTCGCGTTATACCTTCCATCATCTCCCATATTTATGTGCATTCGAAGATCTTTCTCCTCCAAATCACTGAAAAAATATCTATTCCCCGTCATATGGAATGAGGAATTGTTATGCAAGTACCACACGCTTCCCATCCATGTGTTGGTCTTGCATGCAATGGGAGTGAGGTCAAGCTTGAACTGTGAAGCCAAGGCTTCACCTTCTACTCCTCCTGAGGTCTTCTTTCCTGTCCTCTTATGTGGACACTTCATGGCATAGTGCCTGAATTCGTGACAATGAAAGCACTTGATTCTGGACAAGTCTTTCTTCTTTCCTCCTTGACTAGATTCTGCTTTGGAGTGGATTTCTTCCCTTCCCCATTCTTTACCTTTCCAGCCAAGGAACAGTTCTCCTCATCCTTCCCCTTTGATGAATTCTCGTCTCTGGTATTATGCCTTATTTCCTCCTATACCAGATCGGACCATAAGCACTCCCGACTTGGTAGTTTCTCCCTACCATTTACCGAATATTGATAGTTATGCCAACTCTTGGGAAGGCCCAAAAGGGCTAGAGATACCAAGTATTATTCAGGTACATTAACACCAACCCCTCCAATTTCATCATGACACTGTGTAAACTTGCTCAGATACTACGAAATTGTGTCATTCTTCGACATCTTGATACTTCAAAGCTTGTCCTTAAGTGCCAGCTTCATGTGGTCATTGTTATTCTCAAACAATTAAGTCAGTGCTTCCCCATTGCTAACGGGGTCTCTTTTCAATGGATATTCGAGACAATATGATCTTGTACTCCCTCCAATATAATTCCCCTCGCCTTGGACACATTTTTCTTCCACTGAGCAAGATTTTTGGCATCAGATGCTTGTGTTTTTACTACATTTCTTTTGATGTATTCTAGCAGCCCATTGTCATCCAATATTGCCTCCATGTTGTCCTTCCATGCAGCAAATTTTGAGGTGCCTTCTAAGGCATACTCTAGCCTGATTCCATTGAAATCCATCTTCTCAGTCCTAAAGAAAACCTGGAACACTGATCTTCAAATTCAAACCTCCTGTAATGACAACTTTGAAATCTTTGTTCTACAGTGGTTCCAACTATGATACCATGTAGAAATTAATGTGTAGATTTGAAACTACTCATGAAATTTACTAAATCACAAGACTTGAAGCTACTCTACTGCTCTATGGAAGTTAGCTCAAAATATAGAACACAAATCATAGACATGCAAAAGGAAACATCACACATGCACAAAGATTTATATAGGGCAAAGCAACTGCTTAAGACCCCTTACTAGCTATATCGCATTAATAAGAGAATAAATATGAAATACATATGCTTGCTCAAGCTTGAGCACACCTTGCAAGTGTATAGTCTATCTCTCTGCCTGACTGACTGAATCTAGCCAACACTTAGCCAATTTTCAAGCCCTCCAAGCTCCTATTTCCTTGAGTTGTTCCTTTGGGAAATTGGCCCCTATTATTTAGGAATTTCCCACTATTGAATTTTTCAATTCCCTTAGGTCCTTCCTCTGCTTGCATGCACCACCTATACACATTAGAATATGCTACAATTGATTGTACACTGCCTTGGAATCTCCATCTCAACTGGGTAACTCAAATTCTCTGCATGTAACAATTATTTTGGGTTGATTGATCAGTTAACTAGTTGATCATTGAGTGTGGTTTAAGTTCCACTTCCACAACTTGACCTCCACTAGTTCCTATGAGAGTTAGAACTAGTTAATGTAGGTTTTAACCCTGTACAGAAATTACTTGCATACAAATTCTAAAAAAAAATAGAAAATAAACAATGGCGAGAACATAAAACGTAAAACATATATACACAGATATTTTCCCCTGGATCCAAAAACCGGGACTACCAGATTGATTTTTCATTATGTTCCTTTCAATGTTACAATACATATATATATACATGTCGAAGCATTCATAAACTCCAATCCAATAACCTTGGATTATGACATGACTGTAGTTCCCTTGACCGGATCTACAAAATACCATGGGCATAAAACAATCATGCCCAAAACCATGCGCAAAACCCATGCACAAAACCATAGGTAGGTCTGCCCACCTAATATAGGGTCCCTGCAACCCCCCTGTGACCCCCCTACTGCGTCCTACATAACGATAAGAAGGCCTATCCCCCCCACCCACCCCCCCCCCCCGCACGAGTGTGATTAGTCGTGGAAAGAATATAACACACACCTAACATTCTCCCACTTTTTGTTTTCTTTTCCACACAGAAGAGCTTAGTCATTGGTCCATCCAATAAAACTTCTCAGTACTCACAGAATTCATCAATGCATCTGCAAAATTCTTTGAAGTATCCACCTTTACCTGCAACATTCTTTAAAGTGGACACTTTTACTAGCAACACCTTTTTGTCCTCAACCATATCCCACACAAAGTGATACTAAACATCAATGTGCTTTGTCTTTGAATGATAAGAAGGGTTCTTTGCTAAGAAAATTTTACTTTGGTTGTCACAGTTTATCCTTATAGCTCATTGTACTAACCCCATACTTGAACACAATCTCTACAACCAAGATGCTTCTTTGCTTGCATGAGTGGCTGCCATGTATTATGCTTCTCTAGTTGAAAGTGCCACTATAGCCTATCTCTTGCTCATCCAACTGACTGCACCTCCAAATAGGTTAAACACATACCCACTTGTAGATCTTCTCTGATCCAGATCTCCAACCCAGCTTGCATCAACAAAGCCATAGATGTCCAAAACTCAATCCAATCCTAGTCTTCCTTGGTAGCACAAACCATAATCACTAGTGCCACGCAAATACTTGAAAACCCACTTCACTACTGTCTAATTCTCCTTCCCTAATTTTGACATAAACCTACTTAATACTCCCACTACATGTGCAATGTCTGGTCTAGTACATACTATTGCATACATAAGGCAACTAACTGCACTTGCGTATAGAACACAGGACATGTCCTGCTCCTCTTCTTGGTATTGGAACAGTGTTCAGCAAATAACTTTACACCTACAAAAATAGGAACCTTCACTGGTTCACTATCCTGCATATTAAACCTATGCAGTATTGTCTTGACATACTTCCTCTTGTTTAACCGAAGCTTCCTCTTTGCCCAATTTCATTTAATTTCCATGCCCAAAATATAGTTTGCATCACTAAGATCCTTCATGTTGAATTTGGAGGACAATTCAGTCTTCAAATCCTGGATAATTTCTTTGCCATTTCCAATCAACAACATATCATCCACATACAAGACCAGATAAACAACACAGTCACCAATTAATTTAAAATACACACAGTGATGCGCTTTGCTTCTAGTGAAGCCAAGTCCCCATATATATGTATCGAATTTCTAATACCACATCCTTGGTGATTGTTTTAACCCATACAGAGACTTTTTTAACCTGCATACTAGTTCTTTATTTCCCTTCACCACAAAGCCTTTAGCTTTCTTCATGTAGATCCCTTCTTCCAGATCCCCATGAAGAAATGATGTCTTCAAATCCATCTGTTCTACCTCAAAATCGAAATCATCATCAACAAATCTAATAGAAGCTACCTTGGCAACAAGAGAAAAAATATCACCAAAATCAATTCCCGACAACTGGGAATAACCTTTTGCTACCAACCGAGCTTTGTATTTCTCCACCTTTCCTTCTGCATTCATCTTCTTCTCAAACACCCATTTGCTTCCAATCGGTTTTGTTCCAGCCGAAAACTCCACTAGATCCCATGCCTCATTTTTGTCCAAAGATGCCATTTCATCAACCATGGCCTTTTTCCAGAGTTTTCCATCCTCTAAATCCACTGCCTCCCTGACAATTCTGGGATCATCATAAATAATAGATAGATCAAATTTTAAACAAAAAGTAAATGGACTATACCTTTATGGCTTCCTTCTTTCTCGAACTAATCTTCTCATAGGTGGAGTTTGTGGATCTTCATCTTCTGATTGATGTTTTGTTGTAGAGTCTGATTCTTCCTCCTTTAGCTCAAACTCTATCTTCTCGGTTACTTTGGTAGGACTTCATGTTTAATAACATCTTTCACCTCTCTAAATACCACATCTCGGTTGTACACAACCTTCCTTGTTTCTGGGTTCCAAAGCTTATAACCTTTTAAACCATCATTATACCCAATAAAGATGCACCTTTCATATTTATTATCCAACTTGGTTCTTTTCTCCTTTGGAACATGTACATATGCATCACAACCAAATACTCTTAGATGTGAAAGAAGGGGTTTCTTACTAGTCCATACCTCATGTGGAGTCTTATCCTCCTACGTTGATGAAGGTGATATATTAACTAGGTAACATGTACTCTTCACCGCCTCTGCCCAAAATTCTTGTCCTATTCTAACACCACTAAGCATGCTTCTTGCTTTTTCCATCAACATCCTATTCATTCTTTATGCAGCTCCATTTTTCTGAGGTGTGTATGGAGTAGTCATTTGTCATACCACACTTCTTACAAAACTCTTCAAATTCCTTGTTGTATAACTCTCCACCATTATTTGTGCTCAACACCTTTATCTTGTTCTTTGTTTGGTTTTCCACTAGAGCCTTAAATTCTTTAAGCCTGTCAAATACTTCAGATTTCTTCCTGAGGAAATATATCCATGTGTTCCTTGAGAAGTCATCTATAAATGATACATAGTAGACAGACTTACCCAATGATGGAACCAACACAGGTCCAAACACATCATTGTGCACAAGCTCTAATATCCCTTTCACCCTCTTAGCACCAGAGGGAAAACTCACCTGATTCTACTTTCCATATACACAATTTTCATAAAAATTAAAATCCATAGAGAAATTAAACATATCTTTCCATTACCATGAAGTATTCGAAGGCTCTTCTCTCCAATATGTCCAAGCCTTTGATGCCATAGCATGGTATTTTCTCCAAAGACCACTAGATTTTCTACTCCATTTTTAGGAACCACATAACTATTGCACCCATCAATAATAGTGCTACTCAGAACCTTGTACAAAGTTCCAATTCGAACTCCCCACATCAATACCAATTTCCCTAAACCATATTGCAGGTATCTTTCTCGAACATTATTTTTACACCTGCATCATCCATCTTGCTCACAGAAATTAGATTTCTACCGAATGCATGAATATGCAAAACACTTGAAAGTGTTATAATCCTTCCACCTTGCAACTTTAGCTTTAATTTTCCATCTCTGATGATTCTAGCCTTCCTGTCATCCCCTAAGAATACATCACCACTCCCTATTTATCATACTCGTAAAACCACTCCCCATGGGGAGTAATTTGAAAAGATGCACCTAAATCAATCAACCATGCCTCGTGATCTACATGTGTACTTGAAGAATAAGCCAAGTACACATCCCCACCTTCATCTGAGGTGGTTTTCACCTCTACAGAAGGAGTATTATCAATTCCTTTTCCTTTCTGAGGAGATTTAGATCTACAGTCCTTTTTGAAGTTCTTTTCCTTTCCGTATTTCGGGCACACCTTTACAAGTTTTCCTGGAGATTTAAATATCCCTCTAGATTTAGATCTCCCACTCGAGAACTTATTTTTGTTTCTATTTTGGGACCGTCCTTGTACAATCAAAGCATATCCATTATGGCCCTTCATATTTTTCTGTCTCATCTCCTTCGACAACAAGGATGAGACTATTTCATCAAAATTCAAGGTAGTTGTATTGCTAGCTATTGCAACAACCAGACTATCCCACGAATATGGCAGAGAATACGACAAACTGATGAACTTATCTTCATATGAAATTTTAATATCAGTAGATAACAGCTAGATTACCACAGTATTAAAGGCGTTCAGATGCTTTGACACCGAGTCTCCATCCTCCATCCTCAGGTTATACAGATTTTTCCGTAAGAACAATTTGTTCACCAGAAACTTAGATTGGTGCAAAGTCCCTAACTTGTATCACCAAGCCTTCGTCGTAGCTTCACATGATACATTCAACAATACTTAATCTAAGATACACAATCGTATAGTGATATTTTCTTTTGGATCCAACTTCGCCCAGTCTTCATCTGACATTACTATTGGTTTAGTACTCGGATCTACCGCTATCCATTGATATTTACCCACCAACAAATCCTCTATCTTGATTTTCCACAACTCAAAACTCTGACCATTAAATTTCTCAATCTCTATGTTTCCATTGCTCGCCATCTTCTTTCACCACAAGAATCAATCCTGCATATCTCCCACAGATCAAGGTCTACCACAGGCCCGAGAAAAACCCCTCAGTAGCAAAGGCATCCCCTTGAAGCCGAAACAACTCTGATACCAAATTTAGGTTTTAACCCTGTAGATAAATTACTTGCATATGAATTCTATAAAAAAAATAGAAAATAAACAATGGCGAGAACATAAAATAGATATACACAAATATTTTCCCCTGAATCCCAAAATTGGGACTACCAAATTGGTTTTTCATTATGTTCCTTTCAATGTTACAATATATATATATATATATATATATAATATTATTATATATATTATATATACTATATATATATATTATATTATATATATATATATATCGAAGCATTCATAAACCCCAATCCATTAACCCTGAATTACAACATAATCATAGTTCCCTTGACTGGATCTATAAAATACCATGGGAAGAAAACCATCATGCCTAAAACCATGTTCAAAACCCATGCACAAAACCATAGGTAGGTTCCCCCACCTAGTATAGGGTCAAAAAAAAAAAATCCTGAGGCGCTGCTTCAGACCCTGTGTAGGGGGGCTACCGCCCCCCCTGTGACCCCCTCGCGCATGTGACTAGTCATGGAAAGAATATAAGACACACCCAACAATTAAACTGACAATAACTCAAATTAATTGAAATAGATTGCTACAAATTAGCAATCAAATATACTAAATTGAACTTAAGCTTCCCCAACATGAATTAACTGAGTGACAAGTTCCATGTCACCATAGTTAACTACCTCCAATATTTTTGTTGAAATAGAAATTCGAATTTACTCTAGTTTGACCAAGGCAAACTCAAACTGAGATTTTCTTGCTACATTTTCAATAGTGAACTTGTGCACTCAAGTAGCAGAGAGAGAGCTCAAGGGCATAGGGGCGTACTTTGAAGAGATGGAGTGAGGCTTCAAGCCTTCAAGCCTTCAAGCTGCACTTATGCACTCAAAGAAACTAAGAAAGTGCAAGGGCGCTCTTCGAGTGCGCTTATAGTCCCGAAGTGTGCTCATTGTTTTGAAGTGCTCATAGTTTTGAATTGTGTTGAAGCTCTCAGAGTGTGCTTTTGAAGGAAAGAATGTCCTCGTTTGTACAAAGTGTGATTTTTAGGGGAGAGAAGGTCATTATTCTTCTGAAGTGCACTTTTTCACTAAGCCTACGAAGTGTGCTTCATCGTTTTGAAGTGCACTTCGTTGTTTCGAAGTGTGCTTCATTGTTTCAAAGTGCACTTCATTATTTCAAAGTGCGCTTAGGGTTGGAAGGGCGCAATTCTCTCCAAGGGCTTAGGCTTGTGTGCTTAGGCTAGGTGACTTAGCCTTAGAATATACTAATGCACTGTGAGAGGGAGGAGACCTTAGAAAAGACTTAGTGCACAAGTATGAGAATAAAGATACGTCAATGAGGCTCATGAATAAGTTACACTAATCACTTGGTAAGAGGATTATTGCCTTTAGAACTTGTGTCAGGCTAAAGGACCAAGAAGAGCTCTCACAATGGCTAGGCGTGGGACCAACAGAGCAGGAGAAAGACATGCATCCTAACATGAATCAAACATGGAACGCATACATAAATTCCATCAATACAACCCCATGGAATTCATAGGACTCATGAACAACAATCACACCTTAAAACAATAACAAAGTGACACCTATTTCTAAGTGCGACAGTTAAAATGACACATTACAACACTCAAGTTATGATATAAGTGTGGATTGTGGCCAAAAGGTGCATTAAGCTACAAGAATGTGTCTAGCACATATTCCAATGATATGTAAGACCATATAATGCAAAATAGTATGCCATAACTAACTTTGGTGATAAGAAAATGTGTGACACACACAGGAGTGAAAACACAAAAGCGACACCTACGACAAGAGGAAAACATGAAGACGACACTTGCAAAATGTGAACGAAATTAAAAGAAACACATGCCAGAGCGAAGATAACATGATAATTAAACTTATTAGAGTAAAATCAAGTCAAAACAACAGCAACAAATGTGAAAGCGACACTTGTGAAAGCGAAAACGCGTAAAAGACGACAGTTGAGAAAACTCACCAAAATAGAAGTACAAATGCAACAAAGTGAGGGGGACTTACAATAAAGGTGCGCACTGACTGACGACATGAGTTGGAAATCACACAGACACTATCTTGATGGATGGTGCTATGCTTGTCGAAGCTTGCATAAACAAAGTGTCCATGAACTCATAAAAATTTGAGCATGTGTGTGCAAATGACTTGACAATTTGAAATGAGGAAGTAGACTAAAACACTTTTGAAAACATCAAACGACCATGGAGTAACCATAGAGTGAGACCATATATCCTCAGTATGCTCCAAAATTCGATTGTGAGAAAAATTTTGGAGGGTGTTGATCGCAATGACAACATGCCTATAAACCTTTTGGATCTTCATCATCTAGGGTTATCATTTTGGATATCTAAGGTTCTTTCTTTATGTTCAAAGGCCATTCTTTCGAACTCTTGTAATAGATTTTGTGAATGTGTGTAGCTGCCATCTCTCTCCCTTTAGAGATAACTATCACATTCTAGCCAGGTTATTTTCTACAATATTCCGATATTTCATTTATTAATAGAAGTTGACTTTTCATGTGCAACAACTATCACACACTCCAACATGGATCCTCATTAGCCTGCATGTTGATTTGTGCCACCAAAATTGGTGGAAAATACCACAATTGAAATTACAATATGTTAATGCCACTACCATGTCATTACTATTGAATCACACGCATGAATATTGCACTATCTTGATTGTTGATAGCTATAGAAAAGATGTGTAAATCATGATTGTTGGGCTAATTAATTACCTTAGTAATTAAAGAGTTCATACATTAATTGTCAACCAAGGATCCATACTCTTGTGAGATGTCATGCATTGTATGTGCGGGCTGCAATTCTTATCTTGTATTACTTTATCTAATATCCTCCTAAGAAATGAAAACAACATCATTACTCTACAAATTGAAATGGCATTGCAAAAAAGAAAAAGAAAAAGAAAAAGACAAAGCTAGTTCAAGCACTCTTGTTGATGCTCATGTACTTGAACACTAATCATGCCATTGGGACCCTGTTGTGACCAAGTTTTCTCTTTACATGGTTTAAGCACTTTATTTTTCCATGAATCAATGATTTGATAAAAGAAAACTAATCTATGAATTTAAGCGCGCTTTTGAAATTAAAGAACTTATTTAAACACACTTATGAAAATAAATAAATAGAAGAAAAAAATACTCCATTCTCTAGTAGTAGTCCCATGTTGTCATAAAAGAAATTCCTAACGCTAATCTATGACATAAGTAAATTAAATAAATTAATCTAAACATAAATTAATTAAATAACTCAATCTACAATATAAATTAATGCATCATTAATCTACAACATAAATAAAATAGAGCTACAATCCAAATTAGAATGAGAACTCATTAAATATAATTTATTTCATCATAGCTTGGATTGTTGCTCTAAGAGTCCTTTGCTCAAAGAATGGAGAAGACACTCTCTCTTATACATGAATTTGCTTAAAACCAGAAATAACAAATATCTAATCAACCCCACTTGAGGATTTAATGAATCCACAAGGGTTGTAACCAATTTCTAACATAGCAATTAGTTTCCATGACCTTTGCTAATTCCCATCAACTTTAGGATGCCTTGAATGTCAAATTCAAAATTGAATACATTGATTATAATAACATGCCCAAAATTCATCCCAAATAACATTTAATGATGTTTGAATTCTTGGATCCATACCATATGTAATGGAGATCTTCAAATCCTGTAGAAAATCAAATTTAAACTCGTATCCACCACACATTTCTCATCTTTATTTCCAAACAATTAAAACTATAATTTGAATTGGCCAACAAATAAATTGTGGCTACCCAAATTAATTTGTGTAGGTTTTAACCATGTACATTTTATTGTTGCAAATAGAGTAGATTCTTAATAAAACAAAAAAGATGCATTGGAAAACACATACACTAACACTAAGATTTTACGAACCCATACCAGGAAAACTAGAAAGATTTTTCAATATATTTTTCTTTACAATATTACAATATGTAACATCCATAAACCATCAATCCATTTACTGTTAGGTCCCTATAATACTAGTGATTCCCCCATTAGTATTATCATTGTATCCCTTATTGTTATTGTTGTGCCCCTATTGTCCCAATATTGTTATTATTGTGCCCCATAGAATCCCACTATTGTTATTTTTGTGCCTTTATATTATTATTGTTAGGTCGGATTGGTTATATTATGACCCCTTAGACTCCTTTATATAGAAAGGCCGTTTTGTCATTTGTATCATCCAAGAATTGTTCATTTGTGTAATGTAAAGGAGGTTGCCCCCTCGAAGCGACTCAATTCTAAGGTGTTGATCTATCTTTCTATCTTTTTGTGAGTTGGTTTCCTAACATTTGGTATCAGAGCTTTGGATTCTAGGGTTTCGTTGCTCCAAAAATAGGTCATCGTGGCATTTTCACTATAACTTTTTTTCTGCGATGTTTCAGAAGCCAAACAAAAAAAAAACCGTTTGAGACGAAATCGTGTTGAACCTCGGGTCCGAATTTCAGAGCTTGTCTCGCTATATTTTCATAGATATAGTCTAAGGAAGTTAGGGTTTTTGCAGACCCTCGAATTACATTCCAAACAGGTCACCGTGGGAAAATCGTCATAACTGTCTCTCTGAGCATCAGATTGGAATTTTGTAAGAAGTTACAGAAAGAAGACAGACTGTAGTTTCTTGTATATATTTTTCAGATCCAAAGGTCGAAACAGTGACACGTGGCACATCGTACAAGTTCGCTCTACTGAACTAGTCTATAATCAGGTCAC
>APFE030693594.1:34604-48756 GCA_000404065.3 Pinus taeda | reverse complement strand
TTGCCATATCTATCTTTAATATGAATAGTGTTATGTGTTTTATTAAATATTTGATCAAAACTCAGCTATCGCAATTTTATCCCCGCAGTGTTTTGCAACTTGAATGACTGATAACTACACCCTTGAGATTTTAGGAGTCCAGGGCTTTAACTGACATGGGAAGTTGAACAGACTCCGATACTGGAAATTGCAATATTAGCTCTGTATAATTCAGAGTCTGCAATTCTTGTCACTGGTTCCTTTAAATTACTTCACTTCTCATATAATCGGGTCTTTATAGTTCGTGCTAAATATGAATTAATTGGAATTTTTATTCCGTGGATGCATTAAAAGCCCTCTTTAATTCCAAAAATAGCTTATGGCAATAAGTAGTCCATAATTCACAAACGATTTACATAGAGTTTAAAGTTTAAACAAAACTTCACCAGAAACCTATGTACAAAGCAAACTCACTGCAACTCAAATGACTTACGAAATGCCTAAAATGAGAACTGGCCAACATATCATACACACAATATTCTTAGAAAACTATAGACTGGGTTACGTATTCAATCCTTCTCGAAGTGACTGAATAGAATTCAAGCAATTTTAACAATGGCTGCTTGAAACTTATCAAGAGTTCTGTATTTATACCCTTACTCAAGACCTTAAAGCTTCAAACAGTTTAATTCAGCAATATTGCATCTCCCAGCAAAATTTAAAATAAATTTTTCAATTCAGAGTCTAAAAACTTCAGACTATAAAATTGAGACTCAAGCTTTCAATCTTGAAGCGTCTTTTAGCGAGTCAATCTCAACCGACTGTAAACTTTGAACAAAAATACACTCGTGACAAGAACTTCAAACTTCTTTTGAACTACAAACTTCTTTGTAATACCCTGTCTATTTAGGATGTAAATGTGTGTATCTTGATATTTATATATCGGTTTTCATTATATGGTTGGAGGGCCAAAATTGTAATATGATGTAAGTAGTGTACATACATATATAATGAATTAATAGAAAATAGGTTGGTTGTGAAACGCAGTCCATTGTAAGAGTATGAGCAACAGACTGGTGAACCTGATCTTGGGGTTCTGGTCCAGTTGAAAGTTGTGTAGGTTTATGGCTTAGAGGGTGCATGGAGCCCACGAGGAGTATGAATGGCTTAGAGGGTGCATGGAGCCCACGAGGAGTATGAATGGCTTAGAGGGTGCATGGAGCGTGTCAGGAGTATGATTGTGGGTTGGCACCTTGATCATTAACTTGGAGGGTGCTTGGAGCCCTAGACAACATGATGGTTGGCTTAGGTCATGGACATATAGTTATTTCTTTTGTTACAGTTTCCCATGAAATTGCAACCTGGCTCTCGAGTGACCCATGGTTGAAACCCATAAACCATGCAACCTATAGTAAGGCATAACATTGAAGGCATGTAGCCAATTGGTCTATTTTTACCATATGAGTGTGTAATTTATATGTTAGGGTTGATTATATGATTTAATGTTAAACCCTAGCTTCGGGGTTCATGTGCAAATACAAGCTTCGGGGTTCATGTGTAAATGCCATGTGCAAATGTTTGTCATACTTATAATTAGTGAGTAGTTAAATTATGTGCCTTATTCGTTGTACATCATATTTACGTGTGCGTGTTGATATGTTTTGTGCTTTTTTTTTAAGAAGAAAAAGCATCATAGATTATATTAAGCCAATATAAAAGCCATGATTGGGTACAAAAAGGATGACTTGAGCAGCTCTAGATCAAGTCATACTTGAGAGGAAGCATATGGAAAGAGTGACATATAGCAATGCATAAAAAGGAGCAGATAGAACAAGAAGTTGAGTGACAGAAACACATAGATACATATGCTTTTACATGAAATCAAAAGAAAAGAGCAGATTTTGTGCCTTAGACTCGTGCCCCTGTAACATAATAAAAAATGGAGCTTATATAGGGTAGAATGGACTTATAGGGGGCCCTGGAATCTCTGAAAGTTTTATGGTTCCGCCACTTCCAGGCAAACCAAATCATGATGACAAGGAGAGGGCGCCTTGACTCGCATTGAGAAGCCCGCCATTGAAAGGTTGCCTGCACAAAAGCAAAGACATTGTGAGGAAAATCAAATAAATGAGCAAGTTCATACCAGATTTCCTGTGAGGAGATGCATTGAAAAAACATGTGAAGATTTGTCTCCTCTTCTGACTCGCACATCGAGCACCTGTCGGGGCCATGCCAATTCCTCTTCCTCAGATTATCCCATGTTAGATTTCTGTTGTTGAAAACTAGCGAGGCAGAAAAGATCATTCTGGGAGGGCATCCTGATTTCCATAGAGTGATTGGAAATATAAAAGCAGAGCCCAAAGCCTTTGTGTAGATGAGATCGGCATAGATGTATTTAACTCGAACTCGAGCAGGAGCATTAGGTGCGAACCAGATCAGATGGTCAATTTGACCCCCGCGAACAATCCCGCATGCCTGTAAGAAAACAATGACCGCGTTCCAGGTTGAAGAGTGTTCAGCCGACAGGCCAATGTCATTAGCGGCCTTCCAATTAGGAGAAAAGCCTGACCAGTCCAAGATGAGTTTGTCCCAGGTGAAAACACCTATTCTATGTAGGGAAAATAAAAGGTCTTTTGGAAGATAGAAGCTGCGTTTACAGGCGATAGGATCAAGACCAATGAAAATCCTGCTGCTAGAGTGGATCTTCCATCTAAGATTTGACAAAAAGAGTTTCTCGACTTTCTTGAAGCTGATCCATATTGCCGATCCTTTTTTGATTCCCATAGCACCTTTCCTATACCAGAACTCCAGGCCCTTACCTTTCAAGTATTTCTGTTTAATAGTCTCGCTCCATGGCCCAATCCCAAAAATCCCTCTGCATAGTGATTTGCACAATAGTGCCTTACCAAAGATTCTCAAATCCTTTAGACCCTAGCCCCCCAGATTCTTTGGCAAAGAAATCCTATCCATTTTAGATAAGTGAAACTTCCTCTATTCGGAGCTACCTCCCCAAATGAAATTTGTCATGATCGAGGTCCTCTTTTGGATTATGCTTATCGGAAGAAAGAAGAGATGAGCCCAGTAAACCACCATCTACAGAAGAACAGCTTGTGAGAGTGTGACCCTACCCGCCAAGGATAGGCTCCTGTATTCCCATATAGATATTTTTTTTTTTTTAAATTCAGTCAACCAGAGCCAGTCGAGTTTGGAGTAACCATTTGTTTTAAGGTGAAAGCCAAGGTATTTGAGGTTGTGCTTGAGCGATATTGATTCAATACCAAAGAGTTGAGAAATCCAGTCCACCATCTCCAAGTCAACATCATTATGATATAGCAGAGATTTTGCTTTGTTTATGAAGAGACCGGTGGCTCTTTGAAATCTGTCTAGAATATCTTTGAAACAAGACCATGAAGATCTAGAGAGCATTGCAAATAAGATAACATCGTCTACAAAGAGGTTGTGAGAACAGAAAATGTGTTTGCATATCTTTATGGGTTTACATCTATCTTCGGCCACCGCTTTGTTGATATGGATACTTAGAGAATTCATGGCTAGGATGAACAAGAGAGGTGAGAGAGGACAACCCTGTCGCAGACCTCTCTCATCTTGAAAAAAGTGAGTGGGGAACCCATTAACAATAACTGCATAGTTCACATTCTCGATACATGCCATTATCCATCGAATATTTTTTGACTTGAGGCCGATCTTAGCGAGCAAACATTCCATGAAACCCAATCTACACAGTCGAAAGCCTTTTGCAAATCTATTTTCATGATGGCCGCTGGAGATTGTTGAGCAGACAGGGAAGAGAGGCATTCCTGTACATTTTCCACAACATTGAGGATGTTTCGACCTTTGAGGAAAGCATATTGGTCCTTTGTTAAAAAGATAGCCAGAATACCTTTGATTCTTTCGGCCATAACCTTCGTGATAATCTTGAAAGATATATTACACAGAGAAATTGGTCTGTAGTCTTTAAACGAATCTGAGTCCGCTTTTTTTGAGATAAGAGTGATCAAAGTTGAGGAGGTAATATGATGAATGTTGCCAGACATCCTCGACGCTTCCACCATTCTTAGAATATCATGCTTGAAAAGATCTAAGAAATGAGTGAGGAATTCAATAGTCCAGCCATCCGACCCAAGACTCTTATCTTTCTGAAAGGACTTCATGATTCGAAGGAGCTCCTCTTCTGTTACTGGTTGAAACAACCCTTCATTTGCTTCTTCATCAAACATTTGGGGGACCAATTCAATACCCCACAGAATATCTCGAAAGGCAACGTTGTTCCTTCTACTGTATTGGTTCTTGAAATAGTTTACAGCCTCCTTAGAAATGTCTTGCTAAGTTACAAAAGAGACTCCATTATCATTCGTAATCTTCCATATGGAATTTTATCACGTCTTGCACTTGCAAACTTGTGAAAAAACTTCGTATTTTTGTCCCCTTCTTGAAGCCATGTTGCCCTGCTTTTAAGCCGCCAGAAGGATTCCTCTTTCTTTAATAATTCAAATTTTTTCCCTTCAAGTTCGCGAATGCGACATTTCATGGAGAAAGAGAAGGAATGGGCATTTGCTTCCCTCATAGTGGAGTCAAGTTCTTCTTAAATAGATATGTTTTGTGCTTCGTTGTAAACCTAATTGCGGTTTTGTGTTAATAATCTTCAGTATCGTTAATTAACCGATAATTCCACTGTGTGATGTTATAAATTTGATAGTGTTGTTAATTAATGGATAATTTTGTTGTTAATTAACAGAATTTTATTATAATCTAGTAGTGTTGTCAGTAGGAAGTTGGGGACATTACAAAGTGGTTTCAGAGTAAGTTCCAACACTTGATTTGATTAGGCTATTATTAAAAAGAAATATAAGAACGAGTTGTTTTAGTGTGACTTTTTGGACTTTCCAGTGATGTTATAAATGTGGTAGTGTGGTCACTAGGAGGCTGTGGAGTTTACAAAGTGGTTTCAGAGTCAATTTCCAACACTGGGTTTGATTGGGCCATTATTAAAAAGCAATATAAGAAATTGGACTTTCCAGTGTAAAAAAATTGAGGTGAAATCTTGATTTGTGTTATTTAAACTAGTTTTTTTTACTATATATATGGATTCGGCACTTGAAAAACCCCCAAGGCAGTTCGATTGTGCACGGGTTATAGTGATTTCAATAGATAAAGAAATTAGACCATACACTTGGATTGTGCGGGGTTACCTATCAAACTTGTGATTTCAATAAATTCCTGCATGATTTTAAATAAATTAGACCGAACGAACTTATCGAAAATTTTCCAAAAAATTACATTAAAAACAACTCATAAGAAATCATTGATTGTTTGATTTTTTTGATTGTTCACTTTTTTTCTATTGTTTGCATTATTTTGTTTTTTTTTGGAAAAGTGAGTTTAAACGGGTCAAAAAAATTTAAATGCTAAAAAAGATTCAAAAGTTAAAACTATTATGGGTAGAGGACGATTCCGAGGAGGGATTGCAAATTATGCCATTCTTGTATCGTAAGGTTATGTCGATTTATTTTATATATATATATATATGGAGACATATGAATCCTTACGAATGAAGGATCGAAAGCAAATCTGATTGTTACGAATCTAAAATATTTATGTATTTAAGATGTTTTCAGTATTAAACGTACATAATGCCTCATCAAAGATACGAGGCTTATTAAGTTATACTTTATATATTAAATGTTTTACCTATAATGTGCATTATAGGTATATAGGTTTTATAAAATTTATATATTTATATAAACCTTCTCAGATTGCATCATATAAAGTTTATGTAATGTTTTACAATGTGATACAACGTAGTTTTTATATAATAAAATTTTATTACCATTTATAAATAGGAAACGATATGAAATATTGCAACACGTTTTATATATACCAAATGTTTTATATATATAAGGTATCTTATAATGTAGATAATGTTTACAAAGAGATATATTATTGAATTGATGTTTTTGTGATTTATATCAAATTTTTGAAACTAATCCCATTAAATATATTTAAAGTTTTAAACCCCACGGAAGAACGTATTGCATAATAAAAGGAATAGCAAAGAATGAGTTAAGGAATTTTATTAATGGAATACCTCTCTAATCATTACACAAATCGTGCCGAGGAGGTAAGCCACTAAACGTTACCTCAAGCTACGGAGCCATAGATTATCGTCACGGCCATTGGAGCGAATCCATCGTTGTGCGGAACCTTGAGGGGAAAGGGCCGAACCCCTAACCCATCGGGATGGGAAGGTTTGTTAATGAACAAGCATGTTGGGACCCGAAGATGAAATCGGCTATTGGATCAAAGAGCTACGAGCCGTCTGATTCCTCTTGGAATATCAAGGCTGCATTAAATTCCACGCTAGTTGAGACCTGATGGGCTCATGACAGTTCGATATGCTATGTTCAACCATCGATATCGCAATGGGACCCGCTCGTAAATTTTCTTTTCATCGTAGAATCTTCCACCCGTTTAAGGGTCATTGATCGGTTAAAGGGGGTATATTTATATATTAATATATATGCATATGCATATATTATTTGTTTTAGCGTGCACATGGAACTTTTCAAGGTGTATAGGCCCACTTATATATTTTACTTATGATAATTAGTTGTTGTTATTGTGGGTTTTTTTAGTAACATTGTAGAGATTTGTTCTTCTCTACAAGTGTTTTTGTCACATCATTTTGATTTGTCACAGCATTTTGCTTTTACATGCACGGCCTTGTCCACCTCATCTAGATTTGATCATTTTTTTCTCACACTTGTTTTTTTAATTAATGCCCTTTTTTAATATTAATTAGAAATGGATAAAATCTACATAGGTAGGGTGTCAAATCACTTTCTCTGCGGTTATTTCCATTAAAATCTAGTTCTCTGTAATATGTTAATGAAGATTGAGAAATAGATGGAACAGTACACTTTGAACTTCTCATATGAAAATGGATCACAATCTGATCCTCAACTATTACTAGACATTTATGGCTACTTCTGTGATTTGTGGACAAATCCCCTATTTAGGATTTCAATCTCAATCCACAAACCCTTCCCATTCTGATACCTAAATTGCTATTACTTCCCTCCTACCGCGTTGTTGTTGTCTGGAATTGTTGCCTTGTTGTTGTTGTTGTTCCTTGTTGAGCTGCGGAGTTCTACAGCATTTTCGAAGTGCCGATCTTTTGTTCTATGTTTGTGCGTTTTGCACTATTCTGGATCTATGTAAGCGGTCTGGCTTATGCGGCTAATTGTGTGTGCGTTCTATTTTGGAAGAATTTGACTAGTCTGAGATCTGGATTCCATTAATCTGCGGTGATCTGCGTGCCAATTTTGACGGATCTGCGGCTTTCAAATTTGCAGGGATCTACAGTTATCTGCGTGCCAATTTTGATGGCTTTCTACAGCTTTCATGCGGCGATCTGCGGCTTTCGTCAGTGATCTGTATTTTTCAGAGCTGCACTTTCAGATCTGCGACGATCTGCGGTGAAGATTTTTGATGCAATGATCTGTAGCCTTCAGATCTGCGGTGATTTATGGCTTTCATTCCATTCTGGTGCTGCTTTGTTTGAGTAAAAGATTTTATTCGGGCTTTTCTTGACTCATCGATTTCTAGTCCATATTGTTGCGTTGCTCGTCTACTTTCAAGACATCCTCCATTGGTGGATATTATATTACACGCTCTCTTCGAAGATATGTGGTGATCTACGACTTTCAGATCTGTAGTGATCTGCGGTGATCTACGACTTTCAGATCTGCCATGATATGATCTGTAGCTTTGTGGCACATTTAATATACATTCCCGGTCTTGCTTCCCTCCCCTGCTAAGGTGTTCTGCTGGTGATCTGCGGCTTTCAGATCTACCATGATATGATATGCGGCTCTGCGGCACATTTAATATACATTCTCGGTATGGCTTCCCTCGCTTGCTAAGGAGAACATTCTCTAGATGGCTCCCAGCTTCGCGAAAATAGCTTCTTTCTCGGTTCCATCTACCTCTTGGGGGCAAACTCCTGCCCATATCGTCAGTGAAGCCCCAGCTCCCACTATCCAGGTGGTCTAGGCTTCACTCGATGAGGCTTTGAAGTTCTCTGAAAGTGCCCTAATATGTCGATTCAATGGTTTTTGGCCGCGGCTAACAACTCTCCACAGTTGGATCTCGAAGGTATGGAAGCCTCTAATCCCTGATGCAATTAATATCTACCCCTGTGCTAGGGGTTTCTTTATAGTAGATTTTGAAAACCGTGAAAGCAGACAGTGTATTCTAGATTCCGGCCCTTGGTTTTGGGATAAATCGGGCCTATTCATGAGGCCATGGAACCCATCATTCGATCCTTCAACAACAACCATAACCTCAGCACTATTTTGGGTGATATTGCCAAACCTACCCTTGCATCTCTGGAATTTCTCTTCACTAGAAGCCATTGGAAATGCAATTGGGAAATTTTACTGCAGGTGCCCAGAAACAGACGAATATGCCAGAACCACATATGCACTCATCTGTGTGAAAATGGACTTCAGTGCCAGATTCCCAGCTGAAATACACCTAACAAGTAAGGACTATGTGTGGAACCAGAAACTCGATTACGAAAGTATCCTTTTCAGATGTCGATCCTGCTTTGAGACAGACCACCTAGCCAAAAATTGCCCAAAAACCTCCCATAAAAATTCTGGTAGAAAAAATCACCACAGATCTACATTGTGGGAAGGAGCACAAAAAGAACACTACACTGTCATCCAAGACGAATACTCTCAAGAAAATTTTGAATTACCAGAAATCGAGCAAGATAGAAACAACTCTGAAGACAAGTAGGGGAAAGCCACGCCCAACAACAAAAAAGTGAACTCAACAACCCCTCAAGCATCAACATTTATGAGGTTTCGAATAACGCGCAAAATAAATCTTCGTTTAACAACAAAGTAGATCTTCTAGACCAAACTTCTTCTCCGACTATCTCAAAAAGGACGAACACAATAGATCGCGAAGCTAAGACACGAATGTCCCAAGAACTAGAAGAGATGAAGGAGATGCAAGATAAAGAAAGTTGGAAGATTGTAGAGAAGGAAAAGAAAGCTACATCACCAATCTCGCCAAGAAAGATGACGAGCCAAACAATTAGAAATTAAGAAATTATAGGTCCGATAGACCAATTTGGTCTCAGTGGACGTTAACCATCATCATCATCATAAATGCGAATGAAGTGATGAACTTACCAAATTTTATGGCTTTCCTTGAAAAGTATCTGAAGAACCTATCTAAATTGAATTATGTACAACATTCATAAATCTTATTTCACTAGTTGTCATGTAATCCTTGATGGGGATATTTGCAAACAAAAAATGCCCCTCACCTAACATTTGATGTCCAAAGGAACTTCTTGTCAACCAAAATTTACACACGACATTGCTTTTGATTGTTTCAAACAATATAACTAGGTGGAAAAAGAGGAAAATTTCCTCATCTGTGGATAGAATTCTTTGTGACACTACATTTCTTGACTTTTGATTCAAATAAAAATATCTTGCCCCTTCCATTATTAGTATTCACTTTGTTGCATCTTGTACCTGAATGCTGGTATTTACTATCCCACTCGTTATTGTAAAAGGGGATTCCTTGACAGAAGCAACATATTTATTGTTTTGCGCAAACTAATTCGATGGCAAAAGAGGAAAAATTCCTCGTCTGTAGGTAGATTTGTATGTTAGGAGGATTAGATTTCTAGGGGAGCCAAAGTCCAAGCACAATTGTAGTGGATCAATGAAGGTGATGATCGATGAAAGTGATGACTCGAGGCCCTACAAGAAGATCTTTGCATTTCCATGAAGCTTCCTTCCCTGATGTGAGAAATTATCTCACGCAGACAAGTTGCCCTTTTCTTCCGTAAAATTGTCATCAATCAGTGGAACTTGACAGAAATAGTACGCTCGAGACAACCATCTGCCGCATGAAACCAAATAGACAAGATAGAATGAAAAATAAGCTTAGGGTAGGTCGTTGGGTGGCGTAGTTCAGTAGTTGTAGTTGTATTGTGAAAAAAACTTCCACTTGTGTTGTGAAGACCCACTCGTGGAGCGGTTGCCCCTCATGAGATGGGTCACATGGTCCATCTAAATTGTTTCTAAGACTTTTTTATTCCACACTTTACTTTTGAAAACCACTTTATTTTCATCAAAAATCCTTTCGATCTTAATAGAACAAGTTAGATTGCTTATTTGAGTGCACCTCTACCAAATTCGAACTGTAGAACTCAAAATAGTCAATGCATGTTACTTCTCTTTATGCATTTCTCTCTTCGATATGTTAGGCCCCTATAATACTAGTGTAACCCCTTATTGTTATTAGTACAACCCACTTATTATATTGATGTACCCATGTAGTGCCCATGTTGTTACTATTGTGCCCCATAGCAGCCCATTATTGTTATTATTGTGCCCTTACATTAATTTTGTTATGTAGGTTGTGATTATGTTATGACCCCTTAGACTCCTATATATAGAAAGGAGGTCTTTTCATTTGTATCATCCAAGTATTGTTCATTTATGTAATGTAAAGGAGGTTGCCCCCTCGAAGAGGCTGAATTATAAGGCGTTGATCTATCTTTTCTATCTTTTCTTGACCTGGTTTCATAACATTTGGTATCAGAGCTTTGGATTCTAGGGTTTCGCTGCTCCAAACAGGTCATCGTGACATTTTTGCTATAACTTTTCTTCTGCGACGTTTCAAAAGCTAAAAACAAAACCCATTTGAGAAGAACTCGCACTGAATCTCGGGTCTGAATTTCAGATATTTTCATGCTATATTTACGGAGATATGATCTGAGGCAGTTGGTCTTTTTGTAGACTCCTAAATTACATTCCAAATAGGTGACCTGGGAAAAATCGTCATAACTTTCTCTTTGAGCATCGGATGAAATTTCATAAGAATTTACAGAAAGAGGACGGGCCGTAGTTTCCTGTATATCATTTTCAGAGCCAAAGGTCGAAACAGTGGCATGTGGCACTTCATACAAGTTCACTCTTCTCAAAAGGTCTATAATCAGGTCATCTTGAGAGATTGTACATAACTCTTTCTTGGAGAATCCAATTTGGATCAGACTGGTGGAATTGGAAAGAGGACACAGAGGGCTACTACACGTCGCAATTTCATAACTTAAAGATCCGAAAGTACAGAGTTACAATGGTTTCAATTCGAGCTCCTAAAATCAAGAAAAAGCAAGATGAGGAAGTTTGATGGCAATGATCCAGTAAATTGGATACTTCAGATGGAGAAATATTTTGATCTACATGGTGTACCACTGTTACAAAAGGTGTGTATTGCATCTTCATATTTAGAATTGGATCAATTTTTATGGTATGAAATGCTTTGTTCTCATAAATGACTTGTTACATGGTCAATGTTCACAGAGGAAATGATAGCACATTATGAGCATACAAAGAGCAACACCTTCTTTAGATCAACACCAAAACAATTGGAAAGAGTAAAAGGGCTTTGTGACATAGTGGAAAGCAAAATTATGGAAACCAAGAAGCATACCCCTCACAACTATAAAGATGGAAGTGTTGTTAATCCTAGCCTTCCACAACCTACAAGGGTTACACCACAACAATTGGAAGAAAAAAGAAAAAAAGGGCTTTGTTACAATTGTGATAGCAAACACACTAAAGTCATAAGTGTGCTGAGAAGAAATTATTTTACATAGAATATGAAGAGGAGGAAGAAAAGGATCAAGAAAAATCAAAAGAAGAGGATATATGTCAGGACCCACCCCAGAGAAAGAAGAAATAAATCAGACCATATCTTGTAAAGCATTGGAAAGAATTACCACTCCTCAAACGCTCAAGATAGAAGGACATATCAAGAACAAAAAGGTGCAAGAAGTGAAAGAGCACATCGAGCATCAAGAAATGAATCCGACCATGTCTTGTAAAGGATTGGAAGAAATTACCACTCCTCAAAATCTAGAGATAGAAGGACATATCAAGAAGAAAAAGGTTCAAGCAGTGAAAGATCAAATCGAGCATCAAAAACAAGTTCTCCAACTTTTAAAGGATAACGCCACTTCGATGCAAAATCAAATGAAACAATAGGTAGATCAACATCATAGTGAAAATTGTTTTGATGTAGGTGATTGGGTATTTTTACTGCTACATCTCAAGCAAGCTATTTATGAGAAGGAAATGGCAATACTACATGCACTTAAAAAATGGCGACCTTACCGAATGGAAAGACTCTTCAAGGATGAGGATGTGGAAGCATTGTTTTGTGCTATTTCTATTATCCAACCAGATTGGATAAACGAAGCAAGGGATGAATGGAAGAAGGACGAAGAAGTATGGCCACTTATTCAAAAGTTGCAAAAGATCCCAATTCAAACAATATTGCTAGAAATTGAAGAGGAAGGAAAAATCATATTGGAACTTGGAGCAGTCATAGAAACAAGAACCCGACAGCTACGAAATCTATCAATTTCAGAGTATCTCATCAAGTGGAAGAACTTACACGCTGAAGATTCCACATGAGAGGACAAGAATTTTATACAAAAGCACCAAGAACTACTCAAGCATTGAGGACAACGCTTTTTGAAGGAGAGGGGCATGTTAGGCTCCTATACTACTAGTGTAACCCCTTATTGTTATTCGTACAATCCACTTATTATATTGATATACCCATATAGTGCCCATGTTGTTATTATTGTGCCCCATAGAAGCCCACTATTGTTATTATTGTGCCCTTACATTCTTATTGTTATGTAGGCTCTGATTATGTTATGACCCCTTAGACTTCTATATATAGAAAGGAGGTCTTTTCATTTGTATCATCCAATAATTGTTCATTTATGTAATGTAAAGGAGGTTGCCCCCTCGAAGAGGCTGAATTCTAAGGCGTTGATCTATCTTTTCTATCTTTTCTTGAGCTGGTTTCATAACACGATATGTCTTGGGAGCTTTATGAGTTACTCTAATGGATGTATTGGGCTCTGTGCATTCTTAGATTTTCGGGTCATCAGTGGGCACTTATTATTTCTTGAATTCTTTATATATTGGGTTTGGTAATTGGAGATACCAATCCTCTGTGTGTTGTTGTGCAGGCAAGGATTTTCTATAATCACAACCACAAACAAGTTTATCAACAATACAATTATGATATTGATTATGTCGATTACAATTATTCTCTCAGATTCCTTGTTAAACATAGTTATCAATGAAATGGGAACTATTACCTCAAAATGGGTACCCGAACCCAAAAATCCCAATAAAACATGAAAATACAACCCAAAAATAGAAAGTGTTGATTCTGCATTACCATTTTTTTTTCCAGAGAATATTTTCAATATTTTTTTAAAATAACACTAAAAAATAATAACAACCATTTTGTTTGGTGCAAAAAACACATTGAAATCGAAAAGTGTTGATGCCAGAATAACATCTTTTTTTCAAGGTACATTTTTCAATATATTTTAATAATGACATTAAAAATAAAATATCATGACTCTGAAAAACTTTACATTTCCAATGATTCCAAGCATGACATTAATGATCAAATATCACATCTTTGAAAAGCCTTAAAATTCCGATAATTTTTAAACATGAAATTAAATTTAAAATATCACTTCTTTGAAAAACCTTTAAATTCCAGCAATTTTCAAACATGGTGCTAAGAAAAAAATATTTATCTCTTTTCAACCATAACATTGAAGATAAAATATCATTACTTAGAAAAACATTAAAATCTCGATAGTTTTTCAACCATGGAATTAAAACCAAGATTATCAATACAAAACAATTTTAAGTTTTCAAAATATTTCAAGCATGACATTATGGAAAAATTTTATGACTAAAAGAACTTCAAAAATGAACATCTGAATGAAAGAATTATTATACCAAACACGCTTTTTTTAAATGTTAAATGTACATTGGTTTTAAAATCTTAGCCTAAGACAACTTGAGATGTTGCAAAAAAAATTAAAAATCAACTATCAAATTGACACACACTATAGGTAAGCTCAACCCATTGTAATGAAAACTTAAAGGCCAACTATGAAATTAACACATTGTAGGGCAGACTCGATTCATTAAAACGAAAAAATTAAAATCAACTATCAAATTGCACATAATGGGATCAGGTTGCTATCCAAACATTGACACGGACCCTATATATATAT
>APFE030693594.1:2720-34584 GCA_000404065.3 Pinus taeda | reverse complement strand
ACATAGAGGGATATTTCCCCATTATATTATCATTGAGCCTTTGAACAATCCTAGTGATCAATAAGTATTCAAACTCCCCCCTTTGCGCATCACACTTCCATATAACCTTCTTCTGAAAGAAAAAAATCATCATCCCTCCACTTTTTTGATCAATTTATATAGATTTCTAACTTGTTGTTAGGAATCTCCTTCTACAAACAATTTATCTTGATATTACCCCCCATTCAAATCTATATTGTCATGTGAATTGGCCCACATAGAGGTTGGAATAACCATAGAATATCATGACATCTTTTGACTAGCTGGACTATTCTCTTTTGGTGTTGTCCCTTGCCTAGGCTGGTGGATGAAATTGAATACGGATCCTCATTGTTTCATGTATAAAGTGGACATAAATTTTACAAAGATTTAATGTAAAACCCATAGAATGATAGTAGAGCCAATGTTGCTTCCCTTCGTAAACCAATCTATGAGAATGGGGTTTGAAGTTTGTACAACACACCAAACATAGTGACCTTAACGACATGGTCCCTTGGTTGAGTTACAATATGTTCATAACTGTATTCAACATGTAAAATTTGTAGTGGGAGATAGAGTTCCAACTGTTCATTTTCTAAATCAATGTGGAAATAAGAAGAACTGAAAGTTGTTGTTAATGTGTTGAAATACTTGGCAAGTTAGAAGATCAAAATAAACTTTTTGTTGTTTCTAGCTCGAGAAAGAAAATAAATATTGCAAATAAGAACAAATTCCCTTGAGCTTCATAGTGTAAAAGTGCATTGGACAAGATGTAAAATTGTTTGACATGAAAGAGTCAGTAAAATTTGAGAGACAAATTGATGCAGGAGCATCAAGACCATCCTCATTTGTAAATATGGAATAAAAAGGGGGTGTGATTATTTTAAATATTTTGTTATTTTTAATAAAATAGGGAGTGTTTTTAGGCATAAAAGTAATAGATGTGGATAAGGAAGGCTTTTCTATTTTAGAACAGGGAAAAAGATGAGAAAAAGCCTCAAGATGCTTTTTACCCTGTGTATGCATTGCATGTAGACTCTTAGAGCTTTTAGTTGGGGTGATTCTAGATCATGCTTAGTTTTTATAAATTAGGAATCCTCAAAGACATTGAGGATCAGTGAGAGAGGAGTGTGAGAGGTTTGGAGCCTTCGGGCAGTTTGTAAAGGGCCATCAATTCTAATTATCTGGCCAACACAAGTTTGTAAGTTATTATTTTATTCCAGTTTGTATATATTGGTTGATAGAGAAATTGTTTGGGCCATCAATTCTAATTATCTGGCCAACACAAGTTTGTAAGTTACTATTTTATTCCAGTTTGTATATATTGGTTGATAGAGAAATTGTTTGTTGGTCTCTGAAGTTCATGGCATTGTTAAATTTATGAAGAAAGGAATGATGAATAAAAGTGTTGAGCCACATCGACTTGTGTGAAAATCGATATGCATAACCATCGAATGTATCAGATATTAATCCCGGCGTAAGAGGCAGTATTTAAATCCTCGTTTTGTACTGAATCTTGGCATATGAATGTTTTTGAATTGATTTTAAATTAGATCTATAGGAATTCCTTGAACCATGAAGGCGCCGAGGTGACAGGTTGTTTGGAAGGTTTTATAATTCAATTTCATCAGTTGCTTTGACTCCTACCTGTGCGCATATCCATATGTCGCAGAGATTCTATGGTCGCAGGGGACTATAAGGTCCCATTACAATTGCTGTGTATATGTATAAATAATGTTTAATTCCGGAGCAGAGGAGCACAATTTCATTGATATTTTTTTAACTGTGCGCATCCTACAGTTAATCGAATGTTGCCACTTTGTTGACCAATTGCTGACAAATCACTTCTGGCTCGTTTTTGTTGCCATTTATGCAGTCCTCGATTTCGATGTTGTGATTTTTAACAGTTGCCGGAGCTATATGCACTGACCTGGAGTCGGGGATGCCGGATTAGCAACAGTTGCTACTGGTTGCCAAGGTTAACGAGTTTCATTGCAAGGTTAAGGGTCCGCTGTCCATATATATAGCAAAGCATCAAGCGCAAGAAGCTAAAAGACGCGTTGGGAAATTTGTGTGATTAAATGGCGTTTCATGCAGTGCGGAACATGCACTCTGGATCCTAGACATTCGATGGAGCAATGACAATCAAAGGCCTGAAAGGAATGATGGGCGCTGTAATTTTTATTTGGTAAAATAACCTGTTCGTAAAATAGTTGAGATAATGGTAAACCTCGGCAATTACGGTTTGATGAATTCCTTGTTGATTATTTTGAAAAGTTTCCGCATTCATGGAGATTGCTAACCCGTGATAGTTAGCATATGAAGATCCTGGGTTTGCGAGGATAGCCCTGCATCAGTGGGGTGGAGAGGGGAGGTGCGGGAGGGGAAAGGGGAGAAAAGGGGTCAAGGTGGTGGAGGGGAGGAGGAGCGAGGCGGTGGGGTTGGGGTTGGGCAGAGCAAGGGGTGAGCGAGTAATTTCTTTAAATTTTTTTTTATAATTGTTTTTTACAATTTTTAATTTAAGAATTTTTTAATTTTAGTTTTTTTTTTCATCTCTTCTCTCTCTCTCTCTCTCTCTCTATATATATATATATATATAATTGTTTTGATTTCTTTTTTTCTTTTTTTTATTATATTATATATAATATATATTATTATTTTTTTTTTAATGTTTTTTAATTTTTTTTTTTTTTATTTTATTTTAATCAATTTTATGTATTTCTTTATTTTTTATAATTTTATTTTTCAAAAATAATTCTTAATTTTTATTTTATTTTATTTTTATTTTTGTTTTTTAATTATTTAATTTAAATATTATTTAATTTTTTAGTTGATTTTTTCTTTTTTTTTTTCCTTTTAATTTAATTTAAATTATTTTAAGGTTTTTTTCTAATGAGATTTTATTTTTTATTTGTTTTTTTAAGTTACAAAAAAAATTAGTTTAATTTGTTTTTCTTTAAATATAAATATATATATATATATATATATATATATATATATATATATATATATATATTTTTTTTTTCTCTTTTTTTTCTTTTTTTATTTTAGTTGTGTTTTCCATTAATTTTTTTATTCAATTTTTTTATTTTTATGAGTTAATTTTGTTTTTTTTTTACATTTTTATAGGTTTTTTCTTTTTTTCTTTTTTTATACATATTTTTTGTATTTAATTTTTTTTGTCATGTTTTTTTATTTTTATTTTTTTGTTTTATTACTAACATGAAAATGACCAACATTTCAAAAAATATTATTCACACTTAATTCATTTGAAAATTTAAAGTGTAAAAACTAAGCCCTCTAAACAAAAAGGGTTGATGCTCATTAGCGCTTTTCAAAATCAAGATGAAAATCTCTAACAAAAAAAAATATTGTTCACACTTGATGCATAAAAAAATTTAAAGTGTCAAAAATAAGCCCTCTAAAAAATGTATTGATGTTGCATCAACACTTTTCGAAATCGGCATGACAATCACAAAAATTTAAAAAATTGTGTTGATGTTGCATCAACACTTTTCAAAATTAGCATGAAAATCACTAACATTTAAAAAAATTGTTCATATTTGATACATGAAAAATTTTAAAATGGCAAAGATATGCTCCAAAAAAAAGGTGTATTCAGAATCACCATTTTTCAAAAATGAGTGTTTTTTTCTACCTCAAAAAAACGCATACTAGGTCATTTTCTCATTTGGTCGGTAACTATGTTGTTAGATATAGTGTTTGGGTCTTTCTCACAATTCGAGCGCTTATTCCTTGTATGAGAAAAAAAAGCTCTGGGTGTAAGGAGGCATTGAAGGCTGGGGAGATAAAGGTTATTAACTTATTTTCATTTAAACCTGTTAGGTCAGGTGGAGGGGGAAGCAGAAAATGATTTCAAACTAACATTTGGAACAACATATAATGTGTCATTGTAAATGGAGAAACTTTCCATATATATTGTATGTAGTTTCATTGTACAAAAATAAAAGAGGACTCTTTATCATGAAGAGATCATAAGATTATTTGGTTTAGCATAGTAGCATTTTTCCATGTTGGTATCATATAGATCAGTCTTTGTGGAGGCACCAACTATAGACATTGCATGATTCAATGTGAAAAGTTGATTGTATTCGGATACAAAACCATGGTCATCTTCGTTGGATGAGATATGGTTAGGTAACTTACTTCCAATGTGGATATACAGTCAGTGGAAATGAAATATTTTGTCACCATAGAAAACTCAGATAAGGTCCTAGCCTTACCTTCATTATAGAGAAAGGTTCTGAAAGGTCTTGTTTGAACGAGCTTTGCAAGAGTAAGGTCTTGAAAGTTCGAGTAGAATAATTATGAAATAGATCTATATAGTTAATAGACACCATACATGATAGTGTAATATTTAGGTTGTTCACATTGGTCATGTTAAAAGTTTTTATCTCTATTAATAATTGCATTTTTGTTACGTATGGAAGTATTTTGTTTGCAAACATGGAAATTAAAGGCCATTTTGAATAGCATGAGAAGTGAGTCACTCTCAATTCTTAATTCATTGTTTTTTTTAGAATATGCAGCTGAGTATGGTGGATTTACAGGCTATGTTTTGTTAACATGTCACTTGGGAATCCTCCAAAGTCATACTATCTGGATGTTAACACTAGTAGTGACCTCACCTAGGTCTACTGTGATGCACCTCTCAAGAGTTATGCCCATGTATGTGGCTTATTCCAGTCTAGGAATTGCTCATCCATTGGAGTAATTTGAGTAGATTGTGGATGCATTCATAAAATACATTTTTTAGGTAGCAGACCTATCCTACATGCAGAGAATGGTCAATACCTTTTTGGATTTTTTTTATTCTATAATTTTATGTTCCTTAACTTTTTTATAAACCATGTTATGAGCCTCCTGAGTCGGGGAGTTGATTCTGCATTTTGGGTTGGCAGTAGATCTATCCCACTCGCAGAAAATGACTAGTATTCTGGCAAGTTTATGTTCCCTTATTTTTAATCAGTTTGGTTATGAGATTTCTAAGTCCCAAAGTTGGCTTTTCATTTGCGGTTAGCAGTCCGCCCATCACACTTACTAGCAATCGTGATTATTGTGCTAAGTTTATGTTCATCTATTTGTTGTAAGGAAAGTTGTTGAATCTCGGAGTTGACTCTTCATTTTGGGTTAGTAGTCCATGCAATGCTTGATTTTTATTTATGCATGCATTCTAATATGGCAATTATAATGCTTGGTTTCTAGATATTCATGGTATTGAGGTAGAATTCATGGCCCTTGATAGGACCCAATTGATGCATATAAAAGTTGTTTTCTACTTGGATAACATTTACATCATGGGTTGCATTTGTTATATGCTTTGTTAGTTATCTTTCTACATTTGTAACACCCTCCTCCCACATCTACCCAAGTAACTAGGCAGCCAGGGTTAATATGTGGTGAGAAGTTACTATGATATGATTTAACCTTCTAAGTCAGGCTAAGGAAGTGGAACTAATAGATTCACACCATACATACCTTCAACATCAACTATAGGACCCCTAGGAACCATCCAAACCTTTCTGCTAAACAACCCCTTGGTACCACTAAGTTTTTATGCTATTAAACCTATGTATGCTCCCCTGTTATGGGCATGCTAGCATCCAGAGAGCTTTGGACACTCCCACAAGCTTGCATGCAGAGACTATTTCTAGCAGACCTGTGCCAAAGTCTGGGGAATTTAAGGCACTTTTCAAGCCTAGAATTCTGTCTACTACCCGACACTTTTTGTAACTTCTGGAATCCATTAAACATATGATGACAAGACTAATAAACATAAAACTAACTCCATGACTAGGCTTGACCATCCCCAATTGGGATTGTTATTCTCCAAAACACTTGGCATTAATGAAATCTAAAGGTCTAAACAACAAATCTAAGCATATGGGTCTCATAATTATCTGGGATTCTTTATGAGGCATTGTTTCCTTACATCATTAGCTACAGTACCATCTATTAGGTCATATATACATTGTTTATTCATTTACAAATAGAAACATGAGGAGAGCCATACATCATCACTATCAAAATACATGATCATAACCAACAACATAATAACAAAAATACCATTTGTTATCACTCCAATATTTCTCTAGAGTGTTGGAGAAAAAAATGATTAGAGGTAACCACAAACCAACTTTGGAGATTAGGATCTAGCCTTCCTAATTCTCAGAGAGGGCTCTCTTTTTTTTATTTAAATTTGTTTAGTTATTTTATTTTAGGCTAGTTGTGATTGTGCTTAGGTTTTGATTCAGATTTGGTGGTGGGATCACTTACTTAGATGAAAAGACGGGTATCTTTTACCATTGGGCTATGGGGTCAAAAGTCAGACAAACAAGACTGGATCAAGCTCTAAAAACAGTGTCTACGGGGCAAGATAGCAGAGTTACTTCAAATCTCAAAGCTGGATGGTGAAGTGGTTTTCAATATGATCCAAAGAGCAATTAAGGGTTCCTTAGGCTAGATTATGAAGAAAATGAAAGAGTTCAATCGGGATGGGAAGAAATTAAGGATTCTCAGATCCGAATATCAAAAGAAAACATGTAAATGATTAATTGTGGAAAACAAAGTGTACTTAAACAAATTTTGAGATAAACTTGGAGTTAATTCATTCAACTTTAGATAACATTTAGGTTTGTGAAAAAAATAAGAGAATAACAAATTGACAAAGAAAATACTTCACTGTAATAGCTTTACACATGAATCCTGTAATGCAATCTCTTTATTACTTTCTCTAGTCTGCTGACTTGAAAATTGGTACAATAACCCTTAAGTTTACGATCAAAATAACTTTACAAATGTATAGAAATCCACACTCAATACTTCGAATTATGAGGTATTTATACAAAAATAATTTACAAAATATCCCAAACTGTCTTGGGAACTAATCTAGGAGAAAGAAAAATCTTCATGCAAGAAGATAGAGACATCTATTGAACTATTGTTTGTTGTCCCTGTTTATTAGGTTGTGATGTCTTGAATCTTTGATATTTTGCATTTTAATCTATACTTTGTTGTTTAGTCCTCACGTTGGATGCTCTATTTACTCTGACCTTTCAACTGATACACTTTCACCCGATACGCTTTGACCTCACTGACCTATCATTATCCTTTTAGTGTGCCATTTTTACTCTTACTGTACATTTTTACCTTTCGACTTGCTACAGTAAGTCATTTAATTTTTCCCATGTTTCAGCATCTGATAATTGGATATTGATCATTTTCCTGAAAATCTCATCTACCTCTGTATACTTGAAAAAAGTAGGCTTATTCACAAAAGGGTGTTTTGCCTCATGTTGGAGGTAAAACAAATTCTCAAAATTTTGGTACAAGACCTTGCCAGTAGGTATGCCCTTCATGGATGAAGTATTCACTTGATCTCTGGCTACTTCTCTGATTTTTCTATTGTAGTCTTCCTATGTCATTAGCTTATCATTTATTACCAATGGATTCGGTAAACCCTTTTGCCTTAAAATTTCAAATTTAACCATGAATCTGCTAATGGCCAACTGCATGGTTTGGCACTTGTCTTCCAGGTTTAACATTAAATTCCTCTTGGCGAGGACCCTTTTCACTTCCAAAATTGTACATGTTCTGTCAAGTATCTCTAATTCCTGCAACTCATACATGTTTTTGGAGTTGAGGAAGTGTATGATACTTGTAGCTTCCTCTGGCATGAATCCAAGTTCTACTTTTACTCTCTGTATGGCTTCTGTAGCCTGTTTTATCAAATCAATTTGCTCAAAAATTACTTGGATCGATGGCCAAATCTCCTTGACAGAGTCAATAATAAATTCCCACAATTGTTCTTTAGCTTGTCCAAGGGGCTCCTTCAATGTCAGTTCCTTCTCTAGGCTTTTTATTGATTCATTCATTTTGGTTGCTTTCTGCACTTCTTCCTTGTGCATGATTTGGGCAAGCTTGTAGTCAGTTTCTAGATTGGTCAACTTCTCCTTAAGCTTGTTCATTTCATTGGTCTGAATGGACATTTCTTCCATTGCCTTGACCAACCTACTTGCCTCATCTCCAGTCAACCTACTTGCCTCATCTCCAGTAGAGCCTATTGTTGTAGACCCTATTGTTGATGTAGACAGTTTAGATATTGGCAGTGTTGTGGCCATTGGAGATGTGGGAGCTAAGGAAGTTGCCAAAGTGGAAGGTACTACAGTGGTTACTGTTGGAATGAGAGTGGTAGGACATTATCTAGACTAGCTTGTTTTACCTGGATCAAGTTATCCAATTCCTTTTCCATCTCCTTTAGCTGATCATTCAACTGAAGCATGAGTTCCATCATCTCCTCATGATTTATTTAGCTCTCCAGGAACTCTTTTGTTTGTGGGTGTTCTAAATGAGGCAAATTTAGTTGTTTCTTGAGCACTACTATATCCTCATTCTTCTTTTTGATCAATTTCTCAGCAGCCTTAATGTCACTAGGCTCATGGCCCAGCTCAATGACCAAGTCCTCCAATGACTTGAGCACGTCGTCTTTATCCTATGAGGAGGCCTTCTCCAATTTGTATTGGGTTGTGATGTTGTCAAATGAACCCCGTAGCCGGTGTGAAGCCATGGCATTTCCTGTTAGGGTGGAGTAAATCATCTCTCCACGTTGTTTATGAAACTCTATATGGTTAATGGGATGAACATCCCTGGCCAATACCTAAAAATCGGTTTTTCTGTAATCAGCTAAGGTCTTTCACTGTTGGGCAGTTGGCTGCATGAATGATACCTACATCTTTCCTATTTTGATGTCAAAAGCTGACATCAACCTGCTCTGGTTGGATGGTGTCTGTTTGAAATATTGGGCATATGTCTCAGCCTTTAACTTCTCATTCCTCATCTTTATCTCTTTATACATGTCTTTGATGTCTCTTTCTTTATCAACTGGCCTAGTGAAGGAGGAAACCTCAACGCTTAGCTCTCTCTCAATAATTTGAGTGTTGGAGATTAATGGTCGTTGAGTCTCTCCTGAAGTAGTTGTGTCTTTGCTTCTTTCTCCCATTGTTTCAGTGTCAGTGATTTCCACTGATTCAATGTTCTCTTCCCGTTCAGACACAGGATTCAACTTGGGTCTTTTTCTGAGTTCAAAGTATTCATTTGTGGTCTTCATGGTAGAACTAGAACCCTCCCTATTTCTTTTTGGATTCCTCTCCTCATTGGCTGGGGTTTGTACAACAGGAGGATTACTCATTAGTTCCCCTAGTTCTACAACCTGTAGGAAAGAACTCTGGTTAATTTTATTTTCAACATCAATTCATGTGTTTTCAACATCCACTATTGTGTTATCCATGTCAATCAATGTATTTTCCAACCACTTAGATTGGTTGGAAAACTGATCAATATCAGGTCTTGGATGGTGGATGAAAGGTCCCAGTTTTACCTTGATTCTCAATTTGTTTACGACCCCATGAAGGTCATATTTCCACATGAAGTTGTTTTTTGAATTTCATATGTTGCAATATCTTGTCAGCCTCAGGTCCAGCTTCTTTGTTATTACATACGAAGGGGCCCAATTGGTTCTTTATTTTAAATTGGGTCTTCTTCCTAGCTGCTAGGAAGTTGACCTCATCTGAATTGATGATTTGCCTCAAATACTCAAGTGCAAATTTCCTCATGGGGAGGTATTTGGGCAACTTATAAGGGGCTAGTTGGTAGCCATGAACTATAATTTTAGTGTGGTTCTGGTACAAATACCAGTCTCCCACTTTGTTGTTCTTGGCCAACTGTAGCACCCTCTTGATTTCTTGGTTGATTCTAGGTTGAGTGTTATTGGTCGGCATGTTCATGACTGGGTAGACCAATGAATCAATGAAATATTTATAGGTAAATTTTGTGGAGTATTTCTAGATCAATGGGGTCTAGTAAACAACTGATCTATATTTTCCTTTGGTATCCAACTTTTGGATGCTGACGGGGAATTTATCTGCTTGATAATATAAAAACATGTGAAATAACACTAAAGAGTACCTAAAAACGCTTTGAGTTGGTATTCTGGTGAATTGTTCATGCATTTTGTTTGCCATGAACTGAGCATAGTTGTATATGATAGCAAGAGGCATGCCTGGGGTACAAATGGACAGGAAGGCTAAGATAACCTCATCCACATGCTCATCTATGGTATATCCTAGGATGCAAGAGAGCATGGTGATAATATGTCTACATGTTTATGAAAAAATGGTAGCAGCATAACATGGAGTATCTATGGGAGTATGGTGGTCTTCTATGATGAAATTATGGAAGATTTGTCTGATCTTAACCAGGACTAGTGTGATATATAGGTCCAATATGTCTCCATTGGATAGTGGGGTCTCATTAGGGCTAGGTTGGACCTGCAACATTTGGTTGATAGATTTTGGAGTGATTGTGAACAACAACTGCTAATTGGGGGCAACAATAGCTCTTTTTCTAGGGATATAGCAGGCATGGAAGAAGTGTATGATATCAGGGAATGGGTGCACTTCTGGGAATAAATACTTGGGTAAATGGGATTCCCATAGATGGATGTCATCAGTATGGTTCATGAATCTATCCTTACTCCAGTAGTGGAGCTTTAGGAGGTAGGCTGGTGAGGCAGTATCTTTTATCTGCAAATACTTGTCTGCTAGTGCCAAATGGTCGATGTCTAGGTGAGGGGTTGACGCAGGTCTTACATCTAGAGGGGTTTGGGAAGCCATGACTGAGTTTATGAATAGGGATTAGGCTTGTGGTTGCTACAGATGTAAGGTTTTGGAAGCTTTGGTACAACGAAGGGTTATTACAGTTTGAAAAATGAAGGGCTTTGGGTATTGAATTGAAATACTCTTCAATTTAGGGAAATTAATTTCAATTAATTAAGCTTTTAATTGACTGTACGTTTTCAAATTGAGAGGATAATTCTAGTTTTTCTCAAGAATACCTAAAATTTGGTGGTATGGCTTGCTAACTGGTTTGAATGGTAATTGTAGAGGGTACGGTGGCTTCAACTATGAACTGGATGCTCAAATTGGGTGTCCATAGCTTCTTCGGGTGGTAGATAGTGGTCAAATTTGGTCGCAGAGGCTCAAGGTGTCACAGAAAGGTTTGAGTAGCATTCACGGTGCAAACGAGTGAAAAGAGTTGAAATGGGGCTTCTTCGGCCTTTTAACTGGAAACGGTTACAATTTGGCATGGAATTTACAAATGAATAGTGAGTGGTTTTTGGTCTTGGCAAGGAGGCGGTTTCATGGGCCATCACACTGCTTTTGGAGGCAAGGCAGTATTTCCTTGTGAGCACGCAATCTAGCATGGGACTGCCACGTAGCATAATAGTACCCGAGAAAAACCATGAATCTCACATGCTCTCGGGCTTGTAATGGTTGGACAATGATCGTGCGCGATATGGATGTGCACCGTAGGATCTGGGGGTGAGAGATCGGATGACTGTCATGTGGTCAAGATGCAGTAAGAGAATCGGGACTGGGATTTGCGAGCCCAAGGGGTTAGTTAGAAATAGTTGTAATTAATTAATGAATAAAGTAGGGATTGAATATAAGGTTGGGTTTAATAAAGTGGGACCATGGTTTATTATGAAGGGTTTTTCTTAACTGCACCAAGGATTCGTGGGTTAAAAGGTTTTTTTTGGGAAATATGAATTGGGGAATTAGTTAAATAATGTGGGGGGGTGGGGGGTGGGGGATAAAAAATTAGGATAAGGGGTTTTTATGGGTTTTAAGGGGAAATAGGGAAATTAATAAGTGGGGTGGTAGTATTTGCATTGGGGGAATTGGTTTCACACTAGGGAAAAGGGATTTTGGGTAGGAGGATGATTTTTGTAGGGCAATTCCTAGGGGAATGTGTGAAACCATGCGGTAAGGGTCAAAATGAGGGGTGAAAGGGAATTTTATAAGGAATGAGGGGATAATGGGGAAATTAATAAGTAAGTATGTGGGAGTGGAATGAAATAAGGGGAAATTAATCAAAGAAGCTTGTGAATATCTTTTCACTCTTATAAATGTTTCTGAACATGAAACATATAGTTAAGCATGATAAATGTACTTTTGGCTTAGCAATCTTGTATATTTGCAACCTTTCTTCTACCTATCCATTATTTATCCTAACATTTTTTCTTCACTTTCTTGTGTGCATTTGAGCTAGCAGACCCTTTATTTCCTTTTCTTTTGACAAACAAACTATATAATTCTAACCTTATAACTTCCAATGGCTCAACTAAGCTTATGAGCACATTTTTATTCTCTACCTAACTACTGATCTGCCAAGGTTAAACAGTTTGGCTAGATCTTTATTCTCTATCTATCAACATAAAATCCAAAACATGAATGAGTCAATATTAAGTTGTTTGACCATCATGGATTGTGGCATTTCTAACAAGCTGCACACAACCTTATTTTGCATGGTAAAGTAAAAAGTAGTGGCACTTGAATTTGCACACTTTCATGATCTGTTTTATTTCTATTTTGGGATTCATATTTTTCACTTTTTTGATCTTTTCCTCTTTATTTTTGTCCTTTGATTATTCTCTTAGGACATACCCTCTTTACACTTTTTTATTTCTTAATATGGAAAACATTTTGAAAAAAGAAAAAGTATGTACAATATTACAAGACTAACCATAGCCAATTCAAAATTATGAATCCTATTATTATAGGACCCTAACAGTGGCTCCACATGGGGATGGCATTTCCTAGTGAAATTTCGAGAACTTTAAGATCAATAGCCTTTGAAACTGTGATTGAAGTTACCTTGTAAACTATTCTTTTATGATTCTTCTTTATTCATACATATGATGGTGAACCTTTCAAAGCTCAAGGCCTTCTCTCCAGGCTTCAACTTCAAGATTACCATCCAATCCAATCTAAACTTTGTACTGTTATATACAATGAGTAAAGTAAAGTGAACTATTGTTAATCTATGGAAAAGTAATGCTTCAGTACTCTACCATTGACAGGTCCTCCTGGTAGATCTGATCCATCTATCTCTCTCGAGAAAAAAACATTGTTACCTCTGTAACCATAAATGACATAAGGGCCTTGCCACAGGAAATCAAATTTGTCATGTTTTCCCTTATCTTCTCTTCTTCAATCCCATTTAAGTACTTTGCCTTATCCTGGATTACTTGTGATTTGGCATAGACTTCTTCTCTGGTATGCTGCAAGTGTATTGTTTGATTTATCCTCCTTTGGATATCATTTGGTTCTACCTGAAACTCCTGGATGATCTTCATCACTGGTAGTCCCAAAGAGGATGGAAAAACAACATCCATTCCATATAGTAACTGATAAGGAGATGTACCAATGGACTTTTTGGTAGTTAGCCTGTCTGCCCATAAGGTATCCACCAACTTTTTGTTCCATGTATTTTTGTTGTCTTCAAGTAATTTCTTAATGATATTGACAAGGCTTTTGTTAGAGGATTTTGCAAGTCCATTACCTTGAGGGTAATAGGTAGTGGAGTGGCCAAGGGTGATGTGGTATTTGCTACAAAAGTCTACCATTTTCTTGGATTTAAAAGCAGCTACATTATCAGTAATGAGCTTTTGGGAGCATCCAAATCTTGATAGGATATTATTTTCAAGGAAGGAGATAATGACAGAGTTTGTAGCTTGTCTAGAAGGGATGGCTTCTACCCATTTGGTAAAGTAATCAATGGTTGTCAAAATCCACTTATGCTGGGCTGAGGAGGCATGGTGAATTTCTCCAATGAAGTCTAAACCCCATTTTTGAAATGGCACTTTTGTGGAAATGGGTTTGAGTGGTAAAGGTAAAAGCTTTCCTTTTTCCCTCAAATATCTCACATTTATGATAGGAGGTCACATGTTTCTTAACATTTTCAAAAAGAGTGGGCCAGTAAAAACCAGCCCTCAGAATTTTGTCAGTAGTAGTCTAACAATATAAGTGTCTTCCATAATCTCCTACATGAAATTATTGCATAATTTTATCAACTTCATCTTTTAGTAAACAGTTTAATAGAATACCACCATTATATTTCCAAAATAAAGCATTATCTATGATACAATATCTCATTGATTTCATTTTCAAAAATCTAGCTTTAGTTCTAGAAAAACCAGGAGGAGCTTGTAAATTTAGTAAGACAAATATGATATCTGCATACCAAGGTGAACCTGTAAAAGGTTCACTGATCTATGGAGTCGCCATCTCTTCCTGATCATCAAGGGCACCAATGAAATTTATATCTAGGGCCTCGCAGTTTGATTCAGCCATGAGTTTGGATAAACCTTGGCCTTTGATAATTTTTGTAGGCTTTATTTCTATGTCATATTCTAAAATAGTGGCAATCCATTTGCCTCTCCTCTTTAGGCCCATTTTGTGTCAAAATTTCCTTTACCACTGAGTTTGGAACATAAGCAATGATGTCTAAATACAAGATGTATACTCTAAAATATTTAATAGCTTTCACTAAAGCTAATGCATGTTTTTCCATTATGTTGTATTTTAGTGTTTCATATCTTAAATATTTACTGAAAAATGCAATGGGATGTTCATATCCTTAATCATTCTTTTGCAACAATACTACTGCAATAGTATGTTCTTAAGCAAAAGTAAAAATTATAAAATCTTTTTGAAAGTTAGGACTTATAAGGATTGCAATTTTCATAAGGGCTCATTTGATGGGGTCAAAATATTGTTTAGCTTCTACTGTCCAGTTAAGTGTTGAATATTTTCCTAACATGTTATTTAGTTCTCTAATCAATTCTACTAAATTTGAAATGAATCTCCTAAGAAAAATTATTTTGCTTAAAAATGATAATTCTTTGATGTTTCTAGGATGAGTGATGGTAAATATTGCCTCTACTCTAGTAGGATCTATTCTAATTCCATCTTTGGATATTATATGGCCCAAGAGTTTACCTTCTTGTAGACCAAAGAGTGTCTTTTTGGGATTTAAGGAAATCCCAATTCTTTTGCATTTAATGAGAACTCTTCTCAGGTGATCTAGATGTTCATTGTCATATTTAGAAAAGACTGTGATGTCATCTTGGTAAACAACTAGGAAGTCATGGATTTCTTTAGAAAAAGCTATATCCATAGCTCTTTGAAATGTTTCTCCTGCATTCATCAATCCAAAAGGCATTTTCAAATACATGAAAGTACCCCAAGGAGTAGTAAACGCAGTTTTTGGATGGTCCTCTGGTTGAACTAAGATTTGGTTATATCCAGAAAATCTGTCAAGCAATGAGATTCTGGACAAACCTACTACCCTTTGAAGAATATGGTACATTTTGGGGAGAGGGTAGTTATATTTTAATGAGACGTTTTTTAGATTTCTGAAATTAACGTAGAGTTTGATTTCTCCTGTTTTCTTCCTAGTAGTGACTAAGTTTGAGACCCAATTTGAATATCTAATGGGAGCTATAATTTGGGCATCACACATTCTCTTTGCTTCCTTATCAATAGATGGCATAAGAACTAGATTAATTCTCCTAAGTTTCTATTTAAAAGGTTTATGATCTTCTTTGATAGATATCTTGTGTTGAATTATGCTGGTGTCATAAGACATTAGGTCTTCATAACTCCATGCAAATACATCTTGAAACTCTTTAAATAGATTTATGTATTTAACCTTTTCATTTGGAGGTAAGGCTTTTGATAATTTAATGAGTTTAGGTTTTTATTCAGTTCCTATGTTACATTCTTCTGTGTCTTCTCTTAAAGGCCGCATTTTTGGTTTCCTAGCTACATTATTTGAATCAAACAAATCTTCTAAGGGGAATAATCCCTTAGGAAAAAAATTATTTTTAAGATTTAGAATTTCAGGACCATCATTCATTATCTCTTCTATTTCTAAATTTTCTAAGTTATCTACTTCTAATTTAGTGAAATTAGTGGGTTTACCTATATCTAAAATATTTACATCTATCACACTATCTATGTCATTGTCTATTGTACAATCTGTATCTATATTACAATTCTGAAACTCACTTTTAGCATTCATGAAATCATAAATTTGGGAATCATGTGAGAAAATCTGCCAATATTTCAAATTGTTAGGTATGACAGGCATATGCCTCACTTTTGTAGTGTATTGGTGGTTGGACTGAAAAGGAAATTTACAAGCACTAGAAAAAGTGGCCAGACTATGGGCTTGCATATTTTGTTTCCTAGGAATGGCAGCAAAGTCTGTTTCAAGAAGGTCTTTGATCAAATATAGGAAAATATCCATATATTGGCTTAGTCTGGGATTATTTACAAAGTATTCACCATTGATTTGTTTAATAATCAATTCTGAGTCTCCCATTGTAGAAACTCTCTTGGCTCCAAGTTTTCTAACCATTTGTAATCCTAAGAATAGAGCTTCATATTCTGCCATGTTATTTGTGCATTTAAAATTTAACCTAAATGCATGACCTTCAGAATGATTATTCTTCGTGTTGTGAATCCGTACTCCTACACCAGCTCCTAGTCTATTCACATATCCATAAAAATCCAAATGCCATAGTGATTCATGAAAAATGTTTTCACTGTCAGTTGTTTTGTATTTTTATTCTACAACTGTGATTTCCTTTTTCCCATGGTCTGAATTGTACAAGATGAAAGAGTCTGTATCAGAATGCATGGAGTATATAGGGAAATTCTGTGGTTTTTCTGCACTGTTCACCATGTATTTCATCAAGGTTTCTCTATAAAGTTTTCTTTGTTGACCAAAAACAGAGATGGTGGCATACGACATATCTAATTGTAAAGATCCCTACAATTTTGCTCCCCATGAGTGAGATAACAACATTCCATATTTGGGTGGGATTTCAAAAACTATTATGTCCATCATAATACTCTTTGCTGGGCACCGGACTAGAGTCACACACAAATCCTTGATCAGGCTGAGGCATTTAACCTGGCTAGAGTTAAAGGAAAATATGTCCCTATATGGTCTAGCGATATCTAAGTTTAGTCTCTCCATGGTTTCCTTTGCCATTAGGTTATGGGATGCCCCTAATTCTAGCATAGAATTATGTAATATTTTGTCATGAATGTTCAAACTAATGTAGAAAGGAGAGATGCCCCCTTGCTGATGGGTGCCATTTACTTTAGGGCCAAACAATAACTCACGCTAATCATCATTCAAATTTACAAAATCTTCACCTTTGCCTATATTTAATGTTTGAGTGATCTATGATCTATATGAATAATTTTTCACTAGCTCAGTCAAAGGGACTTATATTTTCAATTTTCTATCTCAGTTTTAATGTTGAAAGGCAATTGAGTTTTGCTAGATTTGATGAGATCTTCCTTAGCGAATGTGGTCTGTGTGTTTTTATCCTCTTTTTCATTGTTACATCTGTGTCTCAGAAGTTTTGTTTTGAATTCTCTTATTTGGAATGTCTTGAGTAATTGTTTCAGTTTGAATTTCCGATGAAGTTATATCTACATTTTTTGGGCTAGAAGTCTCCTGAGTTCCCCTAGTGAGGATTTGCAGGATTTTGGTTACAGGAGATTCTGTTATCTTTTTAGTTTAGGTCTAGATTGATCTCTTAGTGGGAGTTTCATTTCTCTTTTTACTTCTTAGGCTATACTGTTTGTGAACCTCATATATGGTAGATTCATAGCCCTATTTAAAGTTGAAGGACTCCCCAGACTCTAATTGCAATTGTTGTAGCATGTACAATTCCTATTCTTCCTGAGTAAGAAAAACAACATCTTCATTTTTTTATTCCTAATAATTTTATCTGGGTATCATCCTCTCCTTCATGGCTTTGTGAACCCTCAACATAGTTTTCCTGGAAGGGTGGTCTATTCCGTTGATCTGGTATTGCATTCTTTCTAGTGTTAGGATTCTTCCTGAAGTTGGGGTTTCTTATTGGGGGTGGCTGTTGATTCTCCCACTAAGTTTTTCTTTCCATGTTTTCTATTCTATCCATTATTCTCTCTACACTCTTTACTAAACTATCTATTTTACCATCAGAAGTGGAAGTTTCTTCTTTAATGACAACTCCTTTTCATTTCTCATTCTAGCTTTCTTAGCTAATAGATTGACTTCTACACTGACATCATTACTTTTCATTTGTTCCAATGTTTTAGGGTTTCTTTCCCTTAACTGGTACAACATATCAGTGTCAAAACCATCAAGGAATTTGATTAATGCTAGCTCAGGTGGAAGCTTAAGATTAGTAGGAATTGCATTGTAGATGTGATTGAACCTAGTACAATAATCCTGAACTAACTCATTAGGATCTCTTCTAATGTTATCATATTCAGAAAGTATTTGCAGAAGGTTTTTCTTTTTGTCCCATCTATCAATAAACAATCTATGAAAAGAAGCTAAGTATGCAATATGATTAGTAGGTAAAGCTTTGAACCATTTCTTAACATCCCTAGTTAATGTTTGGGCAAACAAACTCATTTGGACATTAGATTGATCAATCTCATGTAACTCAAAATAGTCAATCATTTCGTTCACATGTTGTTGGGTAGTATACTGACTAGTAGCATCAAACAAAATGATTTTTCTTTGATAATCTTGGGGCATGGCATGCATTTGTGCTTGTAAAACCAAAGGTGCATATTTGTCCACCATGGCTAAGATTTTGGCTTGACTAGGGGGTACATTGCTGGTACTTGAGGTAGGGCTTGAAATAGATGGAGATGAACTAGATGAGGATGAGGCGTTTGGTTGAATAGGAAGTTGATGAATGACCAGTTAGGGGAATGGACTGTGTTGGATACAATTAATGGGGTGGTAGAAAATGAAGGTGTATTTACAATATTTGAAGATTGTGCAGAAATTTCAGAGGCAGTAGCAATAAGGGCAGCTAGTTCAACAGATTGTTGAAGGTAAGCATAATCTATATGACTTATCAATGTGGAGGTTAAAGCTTCTAACTTGTCAAAAGTATCCAACACAAATTTATCTAAATCTGGATGTATAGGCACCCTTTTTGACTCAATGAATTGAATAAAATTAGGGTCTAACATAGTTTCATGAATTGCATTCTTTGATTTAGTTCTAAACAATGAGAAATCAAATGACAAATCAAATGCAATTTCCTCTAAAGTTGATAATTCCTCTGGGAGTGAATTTGCATTAACTAATTGCCTACTACTTGCTTAAGTTTCTACCATTTTTTGCTTTCTTAAAATCCTATCTAGGTTTTCAACTATCGTAGTAGGGTTTGGATCTGAATTTTCCCTAGTATAGTGAGTCTTCTTGGGAGCCAAAATTTTAACTTTTTAATTGTTTTTATGGAAACTTTTTTAGCTACACTAAAAAAAAAAAACTTAAGGAGCAGAAGATAAAATTTAAATTTTCCTTAAAGTTCTATTAGATTGAGGATCGAGTCCCCAGTATGGTTGCCAATATGTTATCACTCCAATATTTCTCTAGAGTGTTGGAGAAAGAAATGATTAGAGGTAACCACAAACAAAATTTGGAGATTAGGATCTAGCCTTCCTAATTCTCAGAGAGGGCTCTCACTTTTTTATTTAACTTTGTTAAGTTATTTGATTTTAGGCTAGTTATAATTGTGCTTGGGTTTTGATTCAGATTTGGTGGTGTGATCACTTAGATGAAAATGTGGGTGTCTTTTACCATTGGGCTATGGGGTCAAATCCCAGACAAACAGGACTAGATCAAGTTCTAAAAATAGTGTCTATAGGGCAAGATAGCAGAGTTACTTCAGATCTCAAGGCTCGATGGTGAATTGGTTTTCAATCGAATCAAATGAGAAATTAAGGGTTCCTTATGCCGAATTATGAAGAAAATGAAAGAGGTAAACTGGGATAGGCGAGAAATTAAGGATTCTCAGATCCTGATATCAGAAGAAAACATGTAAATGATTAACTGTGGAAAACAGAGTGTACTTAAACTTCTGAGTTAAACTTCTAGTTAATTCATTCAACTTTAGGTAACATTTAAGTTTTTGAAAAACATAAGAGAATAACAAATTGACAAAGAAAATAATTCACTGCAATAGCTCTAACCATGAATCTGATAATGCAATATCTTTATTACTTGCTCCATTCTGCTGACTTGAAAATTCATACAATAACCCTTAGGTTTATGATCAAAATAACTTTACAAATGTATAGCAATCCACACTCAATACTTTGAATTATGAAGTATCTATGCAAAAATAATTTACAAAATATCCCAAATTGTCTTGGGAACTAATCTAGGGAAAAGAAAAATCTTCATGCAAGAAGATAGAGATAGCTATTGAACTATTGTTTGCTATCCCCGTTTATTAGGTTGTGTTGTCTTGAATATTTGATATTTTTCCTTTTAATCTCTGCTTTGTTGTTTAGTATTCACGATGGATGTTCTATTTACTCTGACCTTTCAACTGATACACTTTCACCTGATACACTTTGACCTAGCTGACCTGTCATTATCCTTTTACTTTGCCATTTTTACTCTTACTGTACATTTTTACCTTTTGACTTTCTACAATAAGTCATCTAATTTTTCCCATGTTTTAGCATCAGGTAATTGGATATTGATCATTTTCTTGAAAATCAAATCTGCCTCTGTATACTTGGCAAAAGTAGGCTTATTCACAAAAAGGTGTTTTACCTCATGCTGGAGGTAAAACAAATTCTCAAACGTTTGGTACAAGACCTTGCCAGTAGGTATGCCCTTCATGGATGAAGTATTCACTTGATCTCTGGCTACTTCTCTGATTTTTCTATTGTATTCTTCCTATGTCATTAGCTTATCATTTATTACCAAGGGATTCGGTAAACCCTTTTTCCTTAAAATTTCAAATTTGACCATGAATCTATCAATGGCCAGCTACATGGTTTGGCACTTGTCTTCCAGGTTTAACATTAAATTCCTCTTGGTGAGGACCCTTTTCACTTCCAAAATTGTACATGTTTTGTCAGGTATCTCTAATTCCTGCAACTCATACTTGTTTTTGGAGTTTCGGAAGTGTATGATCCATGTAGCTTCCTCTCACATGTCTCCAAGTTTTGCTTCTACTCTCTGTATGGCTTTTGTAGCCTATTTTATAAAATCAATTTTTTCAAAAATTACTTGGATGGATGGCCAAATCTCATTGACAGAGTCAATGATATTGGCCCACAATTTTTCTTTAACCTATCCAAGGGGTTCCTTCAATGCCAGTTCCTTCTCTAGGCTTTTTACTCTTTCATTCATCCTTGTTGCTTTCTACACTTCTTCCTTGTGCATGATTTGGGCAAGCTTGTAGTCAATTTTCAGACTGGTCAACTTCTCCTTAAGTTTGTTCATTTTAGTCTAAATGGGCATGTCTTCCATTTCCTTGACCAATCTGCTTGCCTCATCTCCTGTAGACCTTGTTGTTGTAGATCCTATCATTCATGTAGATGCTGTAGATGTTGGCAGTGTTGTGGCCATTGGAGTTGTGAGAGCTAAGGAAACTACCAAAGTGGAAGGTACTGCAGTGGTTACTGTTGGAATAATAGTGGCATTGGCATTCTCTATACTAGCTTGTTTTACCTTTATCAAGCTATACAATTCCTTTTCCATCTCCTTTAGTTGATCATTCAACTGAAGCACCATGTCCATCATCTCCTCATGATTTGTTTGGCTCTCCAGGACCTCTTTTGTTTGTGGGTGTTCTAAATGAGGAAAATTTAGTTGTTTCTTGAGAGCTGATATATCCTCATTCTTCTTTTTGATCAATTTCTCAGCAGCCTTAATGTCACTAGGATCATAGCCTAGCTTAATGACCAAGTCCTCCAATGACTTGATCATGTTGTCTTTGGCCTGTGAGGAGGCCTTCTCCAATTTGTATTGGGATGTGATGTTATCCAGTGAACCCTATAGCTGGTGTGCAGCCATGGCCTTTCCTGTTAGGGTGGAGTAAGTTATCTCTCCACCCTATTTATGAAACTATATCTGGTCAATGGGATAGACATCCCTAGCCAATACCTCAAAATTATTTTTTTGTAATTAGCTGAGGTCCTCGGTTGTTGGAGAGTTTGTTGCATGAATGATACCTACATCTTTCCTACTTTGTTATCAAAAGCTAACATCAACCTGCTCTGGTTGGCTGGTGTGTGTTTGAAGTATTGGCCATATGTCTCAGCCTTTAACTTCTCATTCCTCATCTTTATCTCTTTATACCTATCTTTGATGTCTCTTTCTTTATCAACTGACCTAGTGAAGGAGGAAACCTCAACACTTAGTTGTCTCTCAATCATTTGAGAGTTGGAGGTTGATGGTTTTTGAGTCTATCCTAAAGCAGTTGTGTCTTTGCTTCTTTGCCCCATTGTTTCAGTGTTAGCGATTTCCACTTATTGATTGTTCTCTTACTGTTCAGACACAAGATTCAACTTGGGCCTTTTTCTAAGTTCAAAGTATTCATCTTTGGTCTCCATGGCAAAACTAGAACTCTCCTTGCTATTTCTTTTTGGATTTCTCTCCTCATTAGTCGGGGTCTATAAAATAGGAGGATTACTCGTTGGTTCCCCCAGTTCTGGAACCCGTAGGAAAGAACTCTCGTCAATTTTCTTTTCAACATCAATTAGTGTGTTTTCAACATCCACTACTCTATTATCCAGGTCAATCAATGTATTTTCCAACCACTCAGATTGGTTGGAAAACTGCTCAATATCAGGTCTTGGATGGTGGATGAAAGGTCCCAATTTCACCTTGCTTCTCAATTTTTTTATCACCCCATGAGGGTCATACTACCACATGAATTTGTTTCCGAATTTCATCTGTTGCAATATCTTGTCAGCCTCAGGTCCAGCTTCTTTGTTATTACATACGAAGGGGCCCAATTGGTTCTTTATTTTAAATTGGGTCCTCTTCCTAACTGCTAGGAAGTTGACCTTATTTGAATTGATGATTTGCCTAAAATAGTCAAGTGCAAATATCCTTAAGGGGAGGCATTTGGGTACCATATAAGGGGCTAGTTGGCAACGATAAACTCTAATTTCAGTTTGTTCTTGTACAGATACCAGTCTCCCACTTTGTTGTTCTTGGCCAACTGTAGCACCTCTTGATTTCTTGGCTGATTCTGGGTTGATTGATACTGGTCAGCATGTTCATGACTATGTAGACAAATGAATCAATGAAATCTTCATAGATAAATGTTATGGAGTATTTTTGGATCAAGGTTGTCCAGTAAACAATTGATCTCTCTTTTCCCTTGGTATCCAACTTCTAGATGCTGACAGGCAATTTATTTGCTTGATAATATAAAAACATGTGAAATAACACTGAAGAGTACTTGAAAACTCTTTTAGTTGGTAGTCTGGTGAATTGTTCATGCATTTTATCTGTAATGAACTCAACATATTTGTATATTATAGGAGGAGGCTTGCCTAGGGTAAAAATGGACAAGAAGTCTAGGATAACCTCATCCACATGCTCATCTATGGTATATCCTAGGATGAAAGAGAGCATGGTGATTATATGTCTGCCTATTTCTGAAAAAATGGTGGCAACATAAGGTGGAGTATCTGTGGGAGTACGGTGGTCTTCTATGATGAAATTTTCGAAGATTTGTCTTATCTTAACAAGGTCTAGTGTGATATATAGGTCCAATAGGTCTCCAATGGATAGTGGGGTCTCATTAGGGCTAGGTTGGACCTGCAGCATTTGGTTGATAGATTAGGGGAAACCATAGCACTTTTTCTAGGTATATAGCAGGCATGACAAAGTGTATGATATCAACGAATGGGTGCACTTCTAGGAATAAATAATTGGGTAAATTGGATTCCCACAGATGGATGCCATTGGTATGGTTCAGGAATCTATCCTTACTCCAGTAGTGGAGCTTCAGGAGGTAGGGTGGTGAGGCAATATCTTTTATCTGGAATGCATGTTTGCTAATGCCAAATGGTCGATGTCCAGCTGAGGGTTGACATGGGTCTTATGTCCAGAGAGGTCTGGGAATCCATGACTGAGTTTATGGATATGGATTAGGCTTGTGGTTGCTGTAGATGTAAGTGTTTGGAAGCTTTGGTACAACGAAGGGTAATTACAGTTTTCAAAAAGAAGGGCTTTGGGTATTGAATGGAAATACTCTTCAACTTATGGAAATATTAATTAATTTCAATTAATTAAGACTTTAATTGACAACACATTTTCAAATTGAGAGGGTCATTCTGGTTTTTCTCAAGAATATCTAGAATTTGGTGGTGTGGCTTGCTTACTGGTTTCAATCGTGATTACAGAGGGTACAGTGGCTTCAGCTATGAATTGAATGCTCAAATTGGGTGTCAAGATCTTCTTCAAGTGGTAAACAATAGTCAACTTTGGTCGCAGAGGCTCAGGGTGTCACAAAGAGGCTTGAGTAGCATTCACACTGCAAATGAGCAAAAAGAGTTGCTTCAGCCTTTTAACCGACAACAGTTACAATTTGGCGTGGAATTTACAAATGAACAGTGGGTGGTTTTTGGTCTTGGCAGGGAGGTGGTTGGATGGGCCATCGCACCGCTTTTGGAGGCAAGGTGGTATTTCCTTGCAAGCACGCGAGGTAGCATGGGGCTGCCACATAGTAGAATAGTGCCCGAGCAAAACCGCGAATCGTGCATGCTCTCGGGCTGGTAATAGTCAGACAATGATCGCGCACTATATGGATGCGCATCGTCAGATCTGGGGGTGGGAAATTGAACGCCTCTCACGTGGTCAAGATGCACAGAGGTAATCAGGACTGGGATTTGTGGGGCTCGGGGGGTTAATTACAAATAATTGTAATTAATTAATTAATTAAGTAGGGATTAAATATAAGACTGGGTTTAATAAAGTGGGACCAGGGTTTATTCTGTTGGGGTTTTCTTAATTGCACCAAGGATTGGTGGGTTAAAAGGTTTATGTCGGGGAAATATGAATTGGGGAATTAATTAAATAATGTGGGGGGGGGGATAAAACCTTAGGATAAGGGGTTTTTATGGGTTTTAAGGGGAAACAGGGAAAATAATCAGGGGGGTGGTAATATTTGCAATGGAGGAATGGGTTTCACACTAGGGAAAAGGGGTTTTACGTAGGGGGTGATTTTTGTAGGGAATTACTTAGGGGAATGTGAAACCATGGGGTAAGGGTCAAAATGAGGGGTGAAAGGGTATTTTATAAGGAATGAGGGGATAATGGGGAAATTATCAAGTATGTGGGGGTGGAATGATATGAGGGGAAATGAATCAAAGAAGCTTGTGAATATCTTTTCACTCTTATAAATGCTCCTACATGTGAAACATAGGCTTAAGCATGATAAATGTACTTTTGACTAAGCAACCTTATACATTTGCAACCTTTCTTCTACCTACCCATTATTTATCATAACATTTTTTCTTCACTTTCTTGGGTGTATTTGAGCTAGCAAACCCTTTATTTCCTTTTCTTTTGACAAAAAAACCATCTAATTCTAACCTTATAACTTCCAATGGCTTAGATTAAGCTTATGAGCACATTTTTAGTCTCTACCTAACTACTGATCTGCCAAGGTTAAACAGTTTGGCTAGATCTTTATTCTCTATCTATCAATATAAAATTTAAAACATGAATGAGTCAAGATTAAGTTGTTTGACCATCATGGATTGTGGCATTTCTAACAAGCTGCACACAACATTATTTTGCATGGTAAAGTAAAAATTAGTGGCACTTGAATTTGCACACTTTCATGATCTGTTTTATTTATTTTTTAGGGTTCATATTTTTCACTTTTTTTTATCTTTTTCTCTTTCTTTTTGTCCTTTGATTATTCTTTTAGGACATACCCTCTTTATATTTTTTTATTTTTTAATATGGAAAACATTTTGCAGAAAGAAAAAGTATGTACAATATTACAAGACTAACCATAGCCAATTCAAAATTATGAATCCTATTATTATAGGACCCTAACACCATGAATACATCAACCATAAAATCCACATATAAACTAGTAAATTTACACATTAAAAAAAATGGAATGAATTTCTCATTAATAAATGTAGAAACCAACCGAGGATGGGACTACCACATTCCACCCGACCATAGACTGGTTAGGCTAGATCTTTCTTCAGCCAATCACCCATATTCCATATTCCCAGCATGAATGTGGGACTCATAACCAACCAAAAAGAACCAAACAAACATGGTGTAGGTTTTAACCTCGATACAAAAATTAACTGCATACGAATTCTAAAACACAGAAAATAAACAATGCAAGATCATAACCCATAAAACACATACACACAGAGATTTTCCGCTGGATCCAAAAATCGGGATTACTAGCTTGATTTTTCATTATTTTCCTCTCAATGTTACAATACATATTTATACATTCTAAAGCATTCAATACCATGGACCGAAAACCATAGCATCCACAGCCATGGACCAAAAACCATCGCGTCCAAAATCATGTGTGAAAAACATGCACAAAACCATAGGTAGGTTTGCCCAACATAATATAGGGTCCAAAACCAAAATTTTCTGGGGCACTAACGCATACCCCATAGAGTGAGGCTACCTGCACCCCTCAAACCCCCTGTGACTCCCCCTGCTACATAATTGATGCAATGAAGGGGGGGCGATCCACCCCCCTTCTAACCACCTGGTTAACTACGTGGGCTAGTCGTGGAAAGAATATAACACAACCCAACATTCTCCCACTTGTTGTTTTCTTTCCACAAGGGGCCACAAGAGAGCTTTGTCATTTATCCAGCCCTGTAACACCCATTGTTTCTCTACACCAAAAGAACTTCTTAGAACTCACAGACTTTGTCAATGCATCTACAGTATTCTTCAAAGTGTCCTCCTTTACAAGCAACATCTTTTTTCCCTCTATCATATCCCTCACAAAGTGATATTGAACATCAATTTGCTTTGTCTTTGAATGATATGCAGGGTTCTTTGCCAAGAAAATTACACTTTGGCTATCACAATCTATCCTTAGAGCTCCCTCTACTAACCCCATACTTGAACACAATCTCTGCAACCAAACTGCTTCCTTGCTTGCATGAGTGGCTACCATGTATTCTGCCTCTGTAGTTGATAGTGCCACTACAAATTTCTTCTTACTCATCCAGCTGACTGCACCTCAAAATAGGTTAAACACATACCCACTTGTAGATCTTCTCTGATCCAGATCTCTAGCCTAGTCTGCATCAACAAAGCCATGAATATCGAACACTATGTCTAATCCTGGTCTTTCTTGGTAGCAGAAACCATAATCACTAGTGCCATGCAAATACCTGAAAACTTGCTTCACTAATGTCCACTGTGCCTTCCCTAGTTTTGACATAAACCTGCTCAATACTCCCACTGCCTATGCAATGTCTGGTCTAGTAGAGACCATTGCATACATCAGGCTACCGACTACACCTGCATATGGAACACAAGACATGTCCTCTTCCTATTCTTGTGTCTTGGGACACTGTTCAACATATAACTTTACACCTGTAGGAATACGAACCTTCACTAGTTTACTATCCCACATGTTAAACCTCTGCAATATTGTCTCGACATACTTCCTTTGGTTTAACTAGAGCTTCTTTTTTGTCCGATCTCTTTTAATTTTCATGCCCAAAATATAGTTTGCAACACCAAGATCTTTCATGTCGAATTTGGACGACAAATGGGTTTTCAAATCCTGGATAATTTCTTTGTCATTTCCAACCAGAAACATATCATGCACATACAAGACCAGATAAATAACATGGTAACCAATTAATTTTAAATACACACAGTGATCTGCTTTGCTTCTGGTGAAGCCAAGTTCCCATATAAATGTATCAAATTTTCGATACCACATCCTTGGTGACTATTTTAATCCATACAGAGACTTATTTAACTTGCATACAAGTTTTTTCTTATCCTTCACCGCAAAGCCTTCAGTTTGCTTCATGTAGATCTCCTCTTCCATATCCCGTTGAAGAAATGTTGTCTTCACATCCATCTGTTCTACCTCAAAATCAAAAGTAGAAGTAACATATAGAAGTAATCTAATACAACTTACCTTGGCAACAGGAGAAAAAATATCACCAAAATCAATTCCCGACACTTGGGAATAACATTTTTCTACCAATTGAGCTTTGTATTTCTCCACCTTTCTTTCTGCATTTGTCTTCTACTTAAACACCCATTTGCTTCCAATGGGTTTTCTTCTAGCCAACAACTCCATCAGATCCCAAGCCTCATTTTTGTCCAAAGATACCATTTCATCAACCATGGCCTCTTTCTAGAGTTTTCCATCCTCTAAATCTACTTCTTCCTTCACAGTTCTGGGATCATCATTAGTAATAGATAAAGAAAATTTTTAACAAAAAGCAAATGGACTATACCTTTTTAGCTATCTTGTTTCTTGAACTGATCTTCTCACACCCGAATTTTGTGGCTCTTCATCTTCTGATTCCTCCTCTGTTGTAGAGTCTCATTCTTCCTCCTTTAGCTCAAACTCTATCTTCTCATGTTCCTTTGGTTGGGCTTCATGTTTAATAACATCTTTTACCTCTCTGAACAGTACATCTTGATTGTACACAACCTTCCTTGTTACTGGGTTCCAAATCTTCTAACCCTTTAAACCATCCTTATACCCAATAAAGATGCACTTTTCAGATTTACTATCCAACATGGTTCATTTCTCCTTTGGAACATGTACATATGCATCACATCCAAATACCCTTAGATATGAAAGAGATGGTTTCTTACCGGTCCATACATGTTGTGGAGTCTTATCCTCCAACGCTCATGAAGGTGATATGTTGACCAGGTAACATGTTGTCTCCACCACCTCTGCCCAGAATTCCTGTCCTAACCTGGCACCACTGAGCATACCTTCTATCGTGTATGGAGTAGTCTTCTATTGTGCTCTACCAAAACATATTATAGAATTCCTCAAATTCCTTACTACAAAACTCTGGACTGTTATCTGTCCTCAGCACCTTTATCTTCTTCTTTGTCTGGTTTTCCACCGGAGCCTTAAATTCTTTAAACCTGTCAAATACTTCATATTTTTTCTTAAGGAAATATATCCATGTATTCCTTGAGAAGTCATCTATAAAAGATACATAGTACACAGACTTACCCAGTGATGGAACCTTGACAGGTCCAAACACAGCATTGTGCAGAAGCTCTAATATATGTTTCACCCTCTTACCACTAGAGGGGAAACTCACCCGATTCTGCTTCCCATATACACAGTTTTCACATAAATCAAAATCCAGATAGCTATTACTCATACCTTCTACCATACCTTTACCATGAAGTATTCAAAGGACCTTCTCTCTAATATGTCTAAGCCTTTGATGCCACAACATGGTCTTCTCTATAGATACCACTAGATTTTCTGCTCCACTTTCAGGAACCACAAAACTGTTGCACCCATCAACAATAGTGCTACCTTGCAGCTTGTACAGAGTTCCAATTCAAAATCCCCACATCAATACCAGTGCCCCCCAAACCATCTTATAGGAATCCTTCTCAAACATTGTTCTTACACTTGCATCATCTAGCTTACTTACAGAAATCAGATTTCTGGCTAATGCAAGAATATACAAAACACCTGGAAGTGTTCTAACACTTCCACCATGCAACTTCAACTTTACTTTTCCGTGACCAAAAATTTTGGCCTTCCTGTCATCCTTGAAGAAGACATCATCACCATCATATTTCACATACTCACAGAACCACTCTCTATGGGGAGTGAAGTGAAAGGATGCACCTGAGTCAATCAACCATACCTCATGATCTACATGTGTACTTGAAGAAACCAAGTACACATCCCCACCTTCATCTAAGGTGGTTTTTTCCTCTGCAGAAGGAGCATCATTAGATCCCTTTCGTTTATCAGGAGCTTTAGATGTATAGTCCCTTTTGTAGTGCCCTTCCTTTCTACATTTCCAGCACAACACCTTTACAAGTTTTTCTGGAGATTTGTATCTCCCTCTAGATTTAGATCTCCCACTCAATGACTTATTTTTGTTTTTTTTCTAGGACCATCCTCCTATAGACAAGGCATCACCATTTTGGCTCTCCATAATTTTCTGTCTCATTTCCTCCATCAGCAAGGATGAGACTATTTCATCAAACTGCAAGGTAGTTGCATTGCTACCTATTGCAATAACCAGACTATCCCACAAATTTGGTAGAGAACACAACAATCTGATGCACTTATCTTCATCTGAAATTTTAATATCAATAGATAATAACTGACTTACCACAGTATTAAATGCGTTCAAATGCTCTATCACCGAGTCTCCATCTTTCATCCTCAGGTTATACATATTTTTCCATAGGAATAGTTTATTCACCAAAGACTTAGATTGGCACAAAGTCTCTAACTTTTCCCACAAAGCCTTATCCGTAGCTTCCCCTAATAACATTCAACAATACTGAATCTGAGACACACAATCGTATTGTGCTCTTTTCCTTCTGATCTGTTAAGTCCCTATAATACTAGTGATTACCCCATTACTATTGTAGTTGTATCCCTTATTAATATTTTTGTGCCCGTATTGTCCCCATATTGTTATTACTGTGCCCCATAGAATCCCTCTATGTTATTTTTGTGCCTTTACATTATTATTGTTAGGTCAGATGAGTTATATTGTGACTCCTTAGACTCCTATAAATAGAAAGGAGGTTTTGTCATTTCAATCATCGAAGAATTGTTCATTTTTTTAATGTAAGGGAGGTTTTCCCCTCGAAGAGTCTGAATTCTAAGGCATTGATCTATCTTTTCTATCATTTTGTGAGCTGGTTTCATAACATTTGGTATCAGAGCTTTGGATTCTAGGGTTTTGCTACTCCAAATAGTTCATCGTGGCATTTTCACTATAACCTTTTTTCTATGACATTTCAGACGTGAAAAACAAAACCCATTTAAGACAAAATTGCACTAAACCTTGGTTCCAAATTTCAGAGATTTTCGTGCTATATTTACAGAGTTATGATCTGAGGAAGTTGGTCTTTTTGTAGACTCCTGAATTACATTCCAAACAGGTGACTTGGAGAAAATCGTCATAACTTTCTCTCTAAGCGTCGGATTGAAATTTTGTAAGAAGGTAAAGAAATAGGATGGAATATAGTTTCCTGTATATATTTTTCAGAGCCAAAATTCAAAACAGGGACACGTGACATGTCGTACGATTTCGCTCAACTGAACTAGTCTATAATTAGGTCAATGTGGGAGATTTGGCATAACTCTTCCTTGGAGAATCCAATTTGGATTAGACTAGCGGCATTGGAAAGAGGACACAAAGGGCTACTACAAATCACAATTTCTGAACTAGATGATCTGAAATTACAGAGACACATCAGAGGCAATATCGAGCTCCTACAAAGTGAAAAAAGGCGTGTAGATTTTTTTAAATTTTTGCTTAAGCTTGGTTTGAAAAATTATTTTGAAGGAATTCAAAGGGCATATTAGAGCATTATTATCGGTAACTAATGCCCCAAGGAAAGAAAATGCAAACAACTAGTAAGAAACCTGAAAGCTCTAGCATGACTCATGAAGAAGAGGAACAAATGCTACATGATATATCAAAATTACAAGACCAAGTGCAACAAATGTCACTCTCAAAAAAGCTAACAGAAGCTAAGATAAATGGCGTGGAATCTAAGATAAATGGCATGGAAGCTAAGATGAATGCCATGGAAACTAAGATGGACGATTTGAAGATATATTTGAAGATAGATTTGAAGACAGACATGGCAGATTTAAAGACAAATTTGACAAAGTTTCTACAATTGTAGAATTGAGGCTTCTGTGATTCATCATAGTTATAAGAAGAGCTTCGGAGTAAATCACATGAAAAAGACCTTTGTCGACGCGTTTTGAAAGGGTATTAAAGGAAACTCATGATGCAAACAAAAGAAATGTTAATCATGACTTCATAGACTCTAATGTTGGATCAAAGACTCACCATATTCCAAAAATCGATATGAGGAAGTTTGATGGCAAGGATCCTGCAACATGGATATTACAGATGGA